>PVJN01052443.1:0-14095 GCA_004026805.1 Lasiurus borealis | reverse complement strand
TTTGTTTTTGATCCCTTCCCTTGTCTTGGCATTTTCACTATGTCGGGGAAACTTTTTTACTTGCAAGACCACAGAAGCCTCTGTTGAGCTTGGGATGGGTGGAGTCTCAGGGCTTAAGGGACCGCCTTGCCTTCCAGTCGGCCCCGCCCTCCACGGCCCCGGAGTCTCACGTGACTGGGTAATCGCTGGAGCGGTCCTTTTGTGCGCGCTGCCTTTCCAGCTTCCCTGCTCCCCTGCGCACCAGGACCACACGAGTCGAGGTCTCCAGGGTTTCGCCCGAAACAGGGGCCCAGTGGACTCAGAGGTGTCACAGTTGGGAGGGTCTGTCTCCTGCCCAGTCGCAAAAGCCATCAGCACAATCAGCAATCTGTCCTCAGTGTGGCGCCTGCACCCTGTGTGTGCGTGTGCGTGCCACCGTGACCAGACCTCCTATCTTTTGCGACTCCCCTAAATTTCTGTGGACTTCTCCCTTTTCACAGTCCAAACTTCCCTCGTATGAGTTTCGGCTGGATCTGGGGTTTAGTGTCGTAGGATAAGGGGTTCAATGCCGTTGGGGGTCTCCGTTTCCCTCCCGTCAGAGAAAGCCAGCCAGGTACTTGGGCACCCGCTCTCTCAGCTTGCGCGTCTCTGTACCTCAGCTTTTTGCAGTTCCTCTGGGTCTCTGTGAGCCCCTCTCTTTCCTTCTAGCTGTAGAACTTCCACTCAGCCAGCTTTCCTGTGGTTCTGGATGATGTCTGTTCTGTCTTTTAGTTGTAGTTTTGAAATTGTTGTGCGAGGCAGCAGTGTAGGTGTTCACCTATGCCGCCATCTTGGCTCCTCTCCCCTGATGCTTTTCTTTGGTTATATATCCTTTATTATTGTTATGTTTTTGTATGTAAGATACAATAAAAAATGAAAAATTAAGAAAGGATTGATGAAAAGGAGGAGGGAAGGAAGGAAAGCTGGAGGTAGAGAAGACAAAGGGCAAGGTACCAACTTCTTTGAGCTGCAGGTTTGAAGCCAGCGATGGCTGATGAACAATGAGAGGAGATTTAAGCCGTATTTATATTTTAATATTTACTTAGAGTAATAAAAGTCAGAGAAAAAATAAAGCAAAGTATCATGGGGAGTTCAAGACCTAAAATGGACCATTTGAAATGTGATCTTAAAAAGATACTGTGATTCCAGTCTGAAGACTTTACTTTCACACGAGGAAGTGGGAAACTTCGTGCCCATAAAACATGTTTTATGTAGTTATTTGCCCTGGGGAAGGAAGCAGAAGGCTCATCTTTGCATCCTGGAGAAGGCTGCCTTTGCCTGCCTCTGGTCCCTGTTTGGTCCGGCGGCCTGGGACGCTGTGTAGGACCCTATCCACTGGGCCAGCTGCCTCTAAGCCCATGTCCAAGTCACTAATTTCCCAAACCACCTCAGATGCTACTACCTCCGTGGAGTTCTTCTAACCTCAACATCTCTTCTTAAAAGGATACTTGAATCTCCCAGTTGGGTTCCCAGAGCTCCTGGACTCTGTCTTCCAAGGAAAAGTGATCACTTCTCAGGTGTGTAATGGGTTCCTCTGGATTTATATTTTGTTAACTTAGTTGAGCTGAAACATTATTGACCAGAATGCTGGTGGTTGGGGTGGTGGTGATGGTGGTGGTATCCTATTATTCTTTGTTACTTGCACTCATGTCCATCATCCCTTCTCACTGCCTGACCTGCAGGGTTTGGGCTCAGGCATTCTTCCCAGAAGCAGCAACCTCACATGGACTGTGACTGGCCAAATCGCTGCTATAAATGTGGATGACACAGGTCCGGATGGTTCTGCTTTGGTGAAACCCTGACTGAGGCCCACCTCAGGCCACTTTTCTCCCTTTCAGGCTGGCCCAGGGGTCAGGTCTGATTTGTCTTCTCAAGTTTGGGCACACTGTAGGTGCCCACAGAGCACAGGCTGGTAAGAGGGCTTCACAATCTTCCAGCTGAGATCCCACTGCAGGCCCCTGGTGGGCAAATCTGAGCACAGCTGGGAGATGCTCCATTCTGAGGACTACTGTACAGGGCAGGTGCTCAGGACAGGGTTCCCTCTGATGGCTGTGTCTCTCCAGAGGCCTTCCTCTGACCAGATGGCCTGGAGCTTGGGTGTCGCCCTAGATAGGGGGGTGCTCCAAGTGCAGTTGTGGCCATGCATACTCACTATGCTCCTACCCCTCTGGGAAGTCCCAGGGTGGGTGCAGCCTTTGCTCCATTTGGCACAGATGTCTTTGCCTTGTAATCTAGCCCCAGAGTCTCCATGCAGGATAGCCTATGTCTGCTGCTGGGGTTTGTGGACCCTAATTATTTTGTTCCTACCATGCTCTGGGTCCTACTGACATATGTTGCCTAACTCTGGCTCAGTGCAGCCATCACACTTTCCACCCTCAGCATCTTCCCCACACCAGAACATTTTTCTTTCTTGAACCAAGACAACTGATCAGTGTCTAATTAAGGGACAGGGGAGGGGGAGGCAAACCATCCTTTCTACTTCTCCTCCATGAGTTGTCTACTAAGAGTTGATAAATGACTTCTAAGTGCTAGCAGACACAGGCTAGCAATTTCTGTTGATGGGCTCAGTTCTCAGGACCTGACAGACATCAGGCTACTGCAGAAAGCACCACTCACAGCCTTGCTCCCCCGCCAGTTGGCTAATGGTGGCCTCCATCTCATTCTTTCCACTCCAAGGTCCACCCATAAGTTTCATCAAGTAGGCAGAGTGCCACACTGGGTGTTCTAGCCAGTTGACCTCCAGACTTTCTTCTGTTGTTCCATCCATGAAGTTCTATGATGCACACGTTACCATGGTTATAAGCCTAGACTCTTAGAGCATTAGACCCAAGGGACTACAGACACCCTACCCAGCAGCTCCTGTCACTTTGGAAGGGCACTGGATGTCAGTGAAGGAAGGATACGCCCATATGGGGGGGGGGCGGTGATCTGCTTCTGGGTATGATGCTCTTGGGCATGGGGTGGTCCTATTGGCTGAATTGTCTTTTACCCAAATGCATACGTATTATTTCCAACCCTGGCACCTCAGAATATGATTGTATTGGAGATAGGATTTTTAAAGGGGTAATTAAGGTAAAATGAGGATATTGGAGAGGGTCCTTATAAAAGAAGAAGACCAGGACACAGACACACAGAGGGAACACCATGTCAGGACAAAGGGAGAAGATGACCATCTGCAAGCCTGGGAGAAAAGCCTCAGAGAAACCAACTTTGCTGACACCTTGATCTCAGACTTCCAGCCTCCAGACAGCGAAATAAATTTCTGTTGTCTGAGCTCCCTATCTGAGGCAGACCCTGTAAAGAAAGCAGGTGGAGACGACTACTTCCTGGTTTCTTCTAGTTGCCTTCACATATGATTTCAGAGTATTTAGGGCCCAGTCTGTGAGTATTCATTCATCAGAGTGACACTGAAATGCATGGATTTTCACCTTTGCTGTTTTGTTTATTTATTTGCTTGTTTTTCTATTTCCAGCTGCTAGTTTTAGGATTTGGAGCCCATGCCTGGATGCAATCTTTGGGATATCCACTGTGGCCCCTGGCCTGCACTGGCTGCCTGTTTTCAGCAGGTACATCTGTGGGGAGTATTTTTTCTTAGAGAATACAAAGCAGGGACAGGCTGGGAGGCACTGGGCCCCAGGCCTGCAGGCCCTGCTCAAGGGAGGTCCCTTCCCTGCTCCCTCGTGCCCATATGTTTTGCTCCTGTTGACTCCCTCCTTCTTTGTCTCAACCTCACCCAAGAAATTCAAAGAACACAGCCATGGAATGAAGATGGACAGACAGCCAGGCTATAAATGTGGGCACAACTGTGCCTTGAATGTAGGTTTCATTGACTCAGGATCCTCCTATGTCTAACTTGTCTTAATTTCTAGAGACAGCAAATTGTACTTGCCAACCTTCACTATTTTGGCATGGGACATGGAAAAAAACCTACAAAAACATATGCCAGCCTATTTTTAGTTTAGTCATATGAGTAAAATGGAAATTCAGGGCAATTTATCTTCATGTAAAGCCGAAGTTTATTTACTGATGCTACCCATGGCTAGAATGTTATTATAACAGTCATACATTTACTATGTGATGGCTTATAGTTTCCTGACCACTTTTACAATCATTTTTATTTTAATACATGCATTATTGTCAATATTTTAAAAATATGAAATTTAAGATCTAGGGAGAGTATCTCTTCCCAAAATTCACACAGAGAAGAGATTCCTAACTAGGTATAGGCATTCCTTTGTTCATCTCTGTCATCCAGTTCCTTAGTGTCTGTGCAGCTGGCCCAGCACACCATTCTCTATAAGGATGATAGGAAAGAAAGCTACCCAAAATATGTGAGATCAAGAGAATTTCTTTTCAGAGGAGCCTGTTTCTGACCTCATCTGCTTTCTGTGTTCCCAGGATCTGAGTCAGTGAGGAGCTGACCCGGTCCTCTGCCACCTGCAGGCCCAGTCAGCCTACACCTGAGTCCATTCTGATGGGTGCAAGGAATGTCAGCAGCTGTCATTCTCAACCTGGGTCAGAAAATACCACTCTTTCTACAAGTCCAGGACACACTAACTGGGAAGTACATAGAGAGAAGTAGCCATTTTTGAGAATTATGGAACCATCTCCCACCTATACCATTGAGAACTTAGCCTTCCTTTCTGAGAAGGTTTGGTGACTTATGTGTCAAATTATGGCTTGGCTTACAATCTACACATGCTCCTGGCCTCCTAGGCTCCCAAATAGCTGTTGTTGTTTGCTATTCACCACACTTAGGTCTGCAGAGTATCTGAGTTTAGTTTAATGCAGAATTAGGCTCTGACTTGTTTTCCTTTTCTGCCTTCAGCTATAGAGTTCGCCTCCTGTCCTTTCCTGAACTCCAGCCAGCACTGGACCTGGCATTTCAAGTCCTCCATCTAGGGTCTTATATTGTAGTGAGTAGGATTCTGAGGACCCCTCCCCCTCCATCAATATTTCTACCACCTGGTCTACATGATCTGAATAATCAAGAACATTGTAAAGTGATGAATAATCAATCCCTTTCCTTTGGGATAGGGAGCTAGACTGTGAATCTGATGTGTTTAATTTCCCTGATTAGGTTTCAAAGGTGAAGGTTAATTTGTAAATAAAATTGAGGTCCCTAATCACTTGACACTGATTAATAAAAAGAAAAGTCACCTGAGCTCTTAAAAGGATTTGGCCATTCAAACATGAGAGAGCTCCTCCTGCCGGCCTTGAGGAAGCAAGTGCCCATGTCGTGAGAAGGCCTGTGAGTGGGCCTCAGGTTGGGAGGTTAGTGAGGGCTCTCGGAACTGAGAGCAGCCTATGGCCAACAATCTGGGGCGGAAAGAAAGCTGGGACCACAGTCCTATAGTTGTAAGGAACTGAATTTGGCCACCAATCGTGTGAGCTTGGAAGTGGCCTTTCAGCCCTAGAAGGGAATTTAACTGGGCCAACACTTTGATGTCAGCCTATGAGAGACACTGCCCAGACGTCTGACCTACAGAAACTGTGAGGTAATAAACACATGCTATTTCAAGCTGCTGGGTTTGTGGGAATTGGTTATACAGTGGCCAAAAGCTAACACCATGCCCTAGTAGTTCTATCTCCCTCACCATGTAGCTCAGGATTTTATCAGAATGTTAGGACTGCCTTGTTCTCTCTGACATTGCCTGATTTTTGATTGGCCTGCATCTTGGGATCCCATCTTATGGGATGATCAACCCTGGGCTCCAGGCTATCACACGTCTTCCCCAGTGGCAGTCCCTCGGGCCCCAAGCACCTGAATGAGTGAGGAAGGAGAGGTCTGGGCCTCTGGGTCCTTTTCCAATGGGCCACATTTTACATAGCTATGTTCCTAGTTCCCATCAGATTATTTCCAGGAATTTACAGGAACCACAAAACCCAGCCACTTGAGATCAGGAATGATCTCTCAAGCTTTTCCTAAAGGTCAGGAAAATGTCACCATTTCTCCAGACCCACACCACAGTAACTTGAGACTGGTGAGGAGTAAACATTTTTTTTTTAGATTATAGTGGCTTCTTCCATCTGCAGGATTGAGAAATGTCAACCATCATTTCTTAGGAGACTTGGTGATTTATTTGTGAAAATTTTAGAAGGAATTTCAATGAGAAGAGAAATCTCAACTAAGTCTCAAAGCTGCTGACCAGCTTATTTAAAAATACGCTATGTACTCAGCAAACACTTAGGGTAAACCACAGAAAAAAACACAGAAGAAACTTCATTCCCTGTCAAAAATAGTTGAAAATGTAAAACCCCAAAAATGTGTCAGTGAAGATGAAAAATGGAGTAAAACTTTCACTTGATGTTTATCAAGTAAAATTATTTTAAAAACTTCTTTTGATGTAATTATAGACTCAAAGAAAGTTGCAAAAATTATACACAGAGTCCCATGTCCCTTCCTCCAGCTTCCCCCAGTGTTGATTTTTTTTATAACTATAGTACAATATTTGAAAATGGAATTTGCATGGTACATGTGGTATATGTTGGAGTCCTATCTGCCAGTTGGAAATACGGTTATTGCAGATATAGTAAGTTGAGATGAGGTCATATGATTGTTTCCTTACTCTGTCTCCACATGGCGATAGGAGACTAGAGCACTGACTTATTCAGTTTTCAACAATTTTTAACATGCATTATTTATGTATGTATATATGTGTGTACTATACAATTTTATTTTAAATATATAAATATATTTGTGTATAATCACACAAATATGAAATGTAAAGAGAAAGTAAATACAATATACAAATTGGGAAAAATGTTGATAATCACATATTTTGAAAGAATGTGTATCATACTGCTTTTGGTTGGAGCGTTCCATGACTATCCATTAGAATCTCTTGGTTGATGATGCTATCCCAATTGAAAAATACCCCACTAAGGAATGAAGAGAAAAATAGATACATTCTCAGAGGAAAGAAACCAAGAGAATTTGTCATCTGTAGATCTTCTTTAAAAGAGTTTTAGTTCTAATTTTCTCCAACCAGAAGGAAAATTAGAAGAGAAAGAAACTTGGGACAAAGAATAATAAAGTCGGTAAATGGGAGCATATAAAGTAGACTATCTTCCTCATGATGTTTTAAAACTATATTTGATTTCAGAAAAAAATTATAACAACATCTGATGTGTGCTTAATTTATGCAGAGAAAATACAATAATTAGACTTAAAAAGTGTGTGTGTGTGTGTGTGTGTGTGTGTGTGTGTGTGGTGGAGAAAGAATAAAGGATGGAGTAGAAGGAAGGTTTCTACATGTCACTAAAAGTGACGAAATGGTTGATATCAAAATACAAAATGTGGAAGTTTAGCTGTCTAATTAGCCATGTCTAAATTGTGGTAAGAGTTGAGGGATAAGAGTGTTTTCCACTGATATTTTGTCAAAAGACTTTCTGATGATTTTTTGGTTTTATTCCTTTAAAAATGTCATTGGAATTTTGATGGGGATTGCATTAAATTTATATATTGCTTTGGCTAATGTATTGCTTTGGTTATTTTTAACTGTTGATTCTTTCGTTCATATAAACAGACTATATTTTCATTTTATTGTGTCTTTTCCAATCTCTTTTAATACTACTTTGTAGTTTTAAGTGTATAGGTCCTTATCATTCTTTGTTAAGCTTATTCCTAGATATTTTATTATTTTCCATACATTTGCAAAAGGAATTGTTTTTTCCACTTTTTTTCCCTGAAATTTCATTGTTAGTATATAGGAACGCAGTAGATTTTTGTGCAATGATTTTATATAGCAACTTTACTATAATTGTTTATTGTTTCTATGAGTTTTTGGTGGAGTGTTTAGGGTTTTCTATATAAAGAATAATCTGTAAAGTTACAAATTTACTTTCTCATTTTCAAATTGGATAAGTTTTATTTTTTTCTCTTGCCTGATTGCTCTGGCTAGGACTTCCAGAACTATGTTGAATAAGAGAGGTGAGTGTAGACTTTCTTGTCTTGTTCTTGATCTTAGAGAAAAATCTTTCAGTTTTTCACCATTGGATGTGACATCAGCAGAGGGTTTAACATATATGGTCTTTATTGTGTTGAGGTACTTTTCCTTCTATGTCCATTTCATTGAGTATTTTAATCATAAATGGATGTTGTAACTTGTCAGATGATTTTTCTGCAAATATTGATATGATCAGATGATTTTTATCCTTATGTGGTGTATCACTTTGATTGATTTGCTTATGTTGAAGATTTGATTTTGGGTGGTGAGCACACAATATATTATACAGGTGATGTATCATAGAAATGTATACTTGAAACCTCTATCTTAACTGTCACTCCAATATATTAAGTTAAAAATAAAATAAAATGAAGCAAGCCTGTCTAAAAATAAATAAAAACTGTTATCCTACAAAAAGAAAAAGACTTTCTGTTCTGTGTGATTGGCATTTCCCAGGGTTATAGACCCATGAATCAGGCATTGCTTGGGTTTCTTTGTCTGTACCTGTTGGTAGTTCCAGGTTGCAGGCTTTGCCAGTGCTGTGCATGAATCACACTGAGATGGAAAGAAAGCCCAGGACCCTCACTTCTGTGTTTGTTCCTCAAGTACCAAGGTCCTCAGGAAGTTGCCTTATTCTTTTCACCTTTCAGACTCTACCTGTGTTTGATTTTCTTTTATTGTGGTAAAATATACATACCATAAAATTGACCGTTTTAAATTATAATTTTGTGGGATTAAGTATATTCACATTGGTGTACAACCCATACCACCATCTATATCCAGATCTTTTCAGCTTTCCAAACTAAAACTCCATGCCCATTACATAATAACTCACCATATTCCCTTCCCTGGGACCTGGCAAACACCATTCTGCTTTTCATCTCTATACATTTTACTATTCTAGATGCCTCATATAAGTGGAATCATAGAATATGTATCTTTTTGTGACTGGCTTATTTCATTTGACATGTTTCAAGGTTCATCCATGTTGTATATACCACATTAAAAAAACCAATTTATCTGTTGATGAACATGGGTTTCTTTTACCTTTTGGCTATGGTGAATAATGCTGTTATGTACATGGGTGTATAAGTACTTTTTGAGACCCTGTTTTGAATTTTTTTGGTTATACACCAGGAAGAGAAATTGCTGGATCATGAGTAATTCTGTTTTAATTTTTTATGACTGACTTGTGTTATGTCCAGCATTTTTAAAAAAGAGGGATAACTTGGGGGAGGAAATGAGAATACACCTTGACTAGAACTGGAAAGTTAAATCAATTAAAAAAATATTTTTTTGAGCATCACTGGCAAGGCGTTTGTGTCACTCTCATGGAAATCCTTGCCTGTTTCTGACACTGAGGGAATTTCCCTGAAGAATGACTGGGTTGTAGATCTTCTGGTTCATGGAATATGAATCCAGTGAGGCAAATTATTTTCTTTCTTCTTCAGAATGTTCTTTTTTTTCTCTCTTGCAACTGCAAACATGTGAGTAGTACATAGGTGTTACAATAAGGGTCATAATAAGACTTTTAAGTTTTCAAGAAACTTTCATTTTTGTGATCCCACTGATCCCTATAGCATCGCTGTGAAGAAAGCTATCAAGGCCAATATTATTTATCCCTATTTTATAGACAAGAAAATGGACTCAGAGAAACAGATTTGCTGTTGTGTGAAATAATACCCATGTCATTTGATTGAATTAATGATAGTAGGACCACTTCATCATTTTAGATGATCAAACCCATCTTTAAAAACAGAAAATGTTCTGTTAATGGGCTTTTACCTTGTTTCCTAGCCTGGGAACTGTGGGAAAGGGATGGAGGGACCATGTTGGTGGATTGCAAACATCTGGTTTGCATTTGTCATTGGAAGGGATAATAATGTTACCCAAACCTGCAGTTTCTCTTTCTGATATATTATCAGGGGCAGCAATGGTCTACCAGGAGCAGGATATTAGCGTTAGTACAGACAGAAGCACTTTTGCTGTGAGTAGGAGAAATTCAAGGTCACCACAGAGGATTCTGCACAAAGGGTTTAGTGGTGGAAGAGCTCACATCAGATGAAGGCACCAAAGACAAAGGCTGCAGGAGGTCGGCAGAAGAGATCACCGGATACATCTTTATTCATAGATGCATTTGAGTCTTGGAGTCTTTTGCTTTGTCTGGGCCTGGTATGTCTGGTTGGCTGCTTAGCAGCAACACCCATCTCCACTGTGTGTGGCTGAGCTTCTGAGCAAATGCTGCCAATGTTCATGTTAGATCACATATTGAGCTTCTTCCATGTGACAGTGCTCAACCTGTGTTCATTGATGAGAGAGCAGATGTAGTGCCTATCCTGTGTCCCTTTCAATTTATGGAAGAAGCACAGTAAACTAGTAAACAATCAAATCCATGTTTAATCACAAAAGGGGAAGCTGAAGACCAGGGAGCCATGTCCCTTTTCCAAGGCCACTTAGCTAAGTATCAAAGACGATTCAGGGCTGGGGCTAAAACTGGGCTGAACAGATTGGTTACTGTCGCAAATCATCTCTTTTGTGCTATGGTTATCTCAAATAAGCACCAAAAACCATAGTCTGCTTGGCTGAATGTTTTAATAAAGTTATTGTTCACATTTCCCATACTTTATCTTTTCATTCTTTAAAACTATTTTTATTGGATTAATTGAGTTAATATTGGTTAATACAATTACATAGGTTTCAAATGTACAATTCTATACTATATTATGTGTATATTGTGTTGTTTGTTCACTGCCCAAAGTCAAGTCTCCTTCCATCACCATTTACCCCCTTCTACCTCCCACCACCCACTTTTTCCTCTGATAATCACAATACCATTGTGTGTCTATGAGGATTTTTTTTTTTTGCTTAATTCCTTCACCTTTTTCACCCAGTCCCCCAGCCCCATCCCCTCTGATAGTTCTCTCAATCTGCTCTCTGTATCAGTGAATCTGTTTTTATTTTGTTTGTTAGTTTATTTTGGTCATTAGATTCCATATATAAGTGAAATCACATAGTATTTGTCTTCCTCTGACTGCCTTATTTCATTTAGCATAATACTCTCCAGGTCCATCCTATACTAGGGCAAAAGGTAAGATTTTCTTTTTTTAACAAATATATTTTTATTGATTTCAGAGAGGAAAGAAGAGGGAGAGATAGAAACATTGATGATGAGAGAGAACCATTGATCAGGTGCATCCTGCACACTCCACACTGGGAATCGAGCCTGCAACCCAGGCATATGCCCTTGATGGGAATCAAACCCACAACTCCTCAGTGCTCAGGCTGATGCTCCATGTTGGCTAGAGCCAAAAGGTAAGATTTTCTTTCTTTTTTTCAGCAGAGTAGTATTCCATTGTGTAAATGTATCATAGTTTTTTTTATTCACTCATCCACTGATGGACACTTGGGCTGCTTCCAAATCTTGGCTATTATAAATAACTCTGAAATGAACATGGGGTGCATATATTCTTTCAAATTAGTATTATGGTTTCTTCGAATATATTGCCAGAAGTGGAATTACTAGGTCAGAAGGCAGTTCCAGTTTTAATTTTTTGAGGTAAGTCTGTATTGAGTTCCACAGTGACTGTACCAATCTGCATTCCCATTAACAGTGCTTGAGGATTCCCTTTTTTCCACATCTTTGCCAACATTGATGATAGGCATTCTGATATCTCTTATGCTATCTCTGTGGTTTCAATTTGAATTTATCTGATCCTTAGTGATGCTGTGCATCTTTATGTATTGGCCATCTGTATTTCATCTTTGGAGAAGTGTCTATTCAGGTCCTTTGCCTATTTTTTTAGTTGAATTGTTTGCTCACTTCAGTGTTGGTTGTATAAGTTTTTTATGAAATTAGGATATTAACCCCTTATCATATTTGTCATCAGTAAATATGTTCTTTCATTCACTCGATTGTCTTTTCATTTTATTGATTGTTTCCTTTGATGTGCAAAAACTTTTTGGTTTGATGTAGTCCCATTTGTTTATTTTTCCTTTTGTTTCCCTTGCCTAAGAAGATCTCTCAGAAAATATATTGCTACAAGAAATGTGTGAGATTTTACTGCCTAGATTTTCTCCTAGGAGTTTTAAGGTGAGCAGGGCTGGTGGTGTGAGCAGGTGCAAGTGGCAGCTGCTGCCCCAGTTGCATCTCAGGAGCAAGAGGAGGTGAAGAAGCCCTCAGGGCTGATTGGGGCCAACACCTACTGCTCACACCTGCTGATGGTGCTGAATGATCGGAACTGGTGCAGGTGCCGGCAGCAGGTATGAGCACTAGGTGGGACTGCAGCAAGCAGGAGCAAAGAATTTTCAGTAATCACCAGAGGCTCGCCTTGATGATAGTGACCAGTTTCCCACCTTGGTCTGGAGCCCCCACTCACCTGCTCCACCATCCTGCCATGGCCGACACCTGCCATTTTCTGTGCTCTGCTGCCTGCTACCAAAGCCTGCCATGATTTGCCCCTTGTGGTCAATGCATGTCATAGTGACCATTACTAATTTCTGCTGTTCAATCTATTTAAATATTAGGATTTTATATATAGACTAGAGGCCCATTACACAAAATTTGTGCAAGGGGGGTATGTCCCTCAGCCCAGTCTGCACCTCTCCAATCTGGGACCGCTCGAGGGATGTCCTACCAGGATTGGGCCTAAACAGGCAGTTGGACATCCTTCTCACAATCCAGGACTACTCACCTGCTTGCCTGTCTGTCTTCCTGATTGCCCCTAGCTGCTTCTGCTTGCCAGCCTGATCACTCCCTTTATTTTTGTATTTACATTTGCATGTAATCTGTTTTTTGATCTCCTGCCAGCTTGATTGATGCCTAACTGCTCCTCTGCCAGCCTGTTTGGCCCTAATTAACCTCTCCAACAGGCCTGGTCACCCCTATTCTGCTCTCCCCTGCAGGCCTGGTCCCCCCCGCAACTGCCCTTCCCTGCAGGTCCAGTCACCCCAACTTCCCTCCTCTGTGGGCCTGTCCCTCCCAAGTTCCCTCCTTAGCTGGCCATCATGTGGTGGCCATCTTGTGTCCACATTGGGGGAAGCCATCTTTGACCACATAGAGGCAGCCATTTTGTGTGTTGGAGTGATGGTCAATTTGCAGATTACTCTTTTATTAGATAGGATACAGGCCTGGTGCACTGGTTGGAGCCAGCTGGTTTGCCCTGAAGGTGTCCCGGATCAGGTTGGGGGTTCCCTTGGGGCATGGGCAGCCTCGGCGAGGGGTCTATGGTGGTTTGCCGACCAACCATACCCCCCAGGGACCCAAGTGGAGGCCCTGGTATCTGAGGTTTATTTATCTTCTATAATTGAAACTTTGTAGCCATGAGTGGATGCCTGAGCCAGTCAGGGTTTGTGGGAAGCTTGCCTTCCTCCATTGCCAGGAAAATACAACTCAAGCCTCCTGCTCACTCTGTGACCATAGCCATCTTGGTTAGGTTAATTTGCATACTAGCTCCTGATTGGCTGGTGGGCGTGGCTTGTGGGTGTAGTGGAGATATGGTCAATTTGCATATTACTCTTTTATTAGATAGGATAAATGGGTACTGAATTTCAGCAATTGCCTTTTATGTACTTATTGATATGATCACTTGATTGTCATAATTTATTTTGTTTATGTAGTGTATCACATTTATTGATTTTTAGATATTGTACCAATCTCACATCCCTGGAGTAAATCTAACTTGATGTCTGATCTTTTTAATGTATTGCTGGATCTAGTTAGCAAAAATTTTGCTGAGTGCTTTAGCATATATGTTTATCAGGAATATTGGCCTATACAGTGGTACCTCGAGATACGAGTTTAATTCGTTCCGTAACCTTGCTCGTATATCAAGTTGCTCGAATCTCAAAGCAAATTTCCCCATTGAAATAAATTGAAATGCCGTTAATCCGTTCCAGCCCCCAAAATGCCACCCCAGTTGTTCTTGTTGCATGTTTTTGAATAAGAAAAATGTATTTATAAATGACAAATATTGTATAAAAACATAATAAAAGAGAATGTAAAGGAATAAACTGGTTTTATAAAGTGTATTTACCTACTTGTTACACTCTTAATGCTACACTTTATCCCTAAACTGAATGTAACTTAACTAATCTTCACTGAACTTAATTGCTACTGGTCTTTGCATTTT
>PVJN01052442.1:0-14094 GCA_004026805.1 Lasiurus borealis | reverse complement strand
CGGTCCAGAGGGGGCGCTGCGCTGGGAACGCGGTCCCCGGGGCTCAGATCGGGGCGGGCAGGCCGCCCAGTGACCGGCCTGCGCCTCTGGGCCTCAGGCCCGACCCGAGAGGACCGGCTGGGCTGGCCGGGGCCCCGCTGCGGACCCTTTTGCTTGGCCCTCGGGCTGGAGGGCCTCCCGCAGTGTCAGGCGTGTGTGGTACACGTGTCTGTGTCCTCAGCTGTTCCACGTCGACACTGCCGGCTGCATGGAGGTCATTCAGGAGAGGAAGGCCCGGCCGCCCACCCTGCCCCAGGCCGGGGCTCAGGTGAGGAGTGAGGGGGCTCACCTGGCTCCTCCCCCGTCCCCCTCGCCCCCCGGGCAGTGCGGGTGTAGAAGGCGTTGGCCCAGCCGGGAAGTAGGGACGCCAGCGCTTTCCAGGGACAGGGCTGTCTGGGGTCTCGTGGGGCTGGGCTCGGGCAGGGCCTGGAGCCCCGAAGACTCCCCACCGTCCGGGGGGAGAGACAGGTCCACACGCAAGCCCGCCGGCTCCCGGCTTCGCTCACCCACCACCCCTGCTGGTGGCCCGCCTGGTGCAGGTGGCCACGCCCACGGGTCTGTCAGGGAAGGTGTCCTGAGCCTGGCCACTGCAGGAGACCACAGGAGGGTCCGAGGACAAGTGTGGCCGGGGGGCCCCGTCCAGGCCGCAGACCCCTGTGCCCTCCTGTCCCACAGCCAGGCCCTGCCCCTCCTGCAGCCCGGCCCAGCCACCTGGATGACTCTGGCGAGGGGCCTGGGGTGGAGCTGCGTCAGGAGGGAGGCGGGGCCAGCCCCGGGAGGGCCAGCCAGGCCGGGCTCTAGCCTCTAGCTGCAGGTGGGGGAGGAGGGCCTGTTCCCCTCGACGGGCAAGAAGTGAGCCTTGGTCTTGGTGGTGGCACAACAGGTGTCAGAGTAGTCAGGAGACCAAGGGGTGTGACCACGTGAGAAAGGAAGAAGAAAGAAAAGGGGTCCGGCCCGGGACCCCCCGTGCTGAGTCTCTCCCTTCTTTTCCAGGCGCCCCCGAGTGCCCAGAGCACCCCAGGTACCGCCCCTCCCTTTCTCTTGGCTGTGTGTCCCCCCGGGGGGCTGCGTGGCCACGACCGAGGAGGGTTTTGTTTGAGGGGTGGCTGGTGAGCGGGCAAGCCCTTCGGCCTCCCCACAGGCCTGGGAGGCAGGGAAGATGGTCAGGACGCGGGGGCTGAGGACTCCAGCAGCCGCCCGGGAGACCTGCGGGTGGGTGAGGCGGGTCTGGACTCCGTCATGGCTCTCCCCCCTCAGGCCACCTCCTGGGCCAGGCGACAGCCCGAGGCGCTGCAGCGAGGAGGCTCAGGTGCCCAGGGAGCCGGGGGCCACACATGGGCCCCCTCCGGGCCTCCTCCCTGGCGCCCCTGCCAGCCCCCGGCCGCCCCGTGTCCAAAGTGAAGACCGTGTTCCAGCTGCTGCGAGAGAAGCGGCTGCGGGAGGCCCAGGCCAGCAAGGCTGCCCCGAGCCCCGTGGTGCTCCCGCCCCAGCTGCTCGTCTCCCCGCTGATCCTCCAGCCCCCGCTCGCCCTGGCCTCCCCCGGCCCCCCCGCCACAGGACCCGGCGTCCCCCCGTCCGCGCTGTCCGGGCCCGGGGCCCCTGCGGCGGCGGCCAGTGCAAGCACGGACACGAGGCCTCTGGCCCTGCAGACCTTGGCCTTGGCGCCCGTCTCCACGGTGGCCTTGCTGGACAGTCTTGGACAGTCTCAGGCCCCGAAGGCCCCCGACCCCGCTCAGCCGCTTGTCCAGCACCTCCGGCTGATGGCAGCTCCAGGCACCCACAGCGACGGACCCCACGTGGTAGCCGGCACCCCTCTGCCTGCCAGCAGCGTGCTCGCGGCCCCGGGGCTGCTCCCCGTGCTGCCAGCCGTGGTGGGCCTCCCCAAGCCAGCAGCGACCCCTGACCCCCAAGTGCTGGCGGTGACTCTGTTGCCCTCATTGACGGAGACTCCAGTAGGTCAGGGCCCAGCCAACGGGGCCGCAGAACCAGGCCCTGCCGCCAGGACAGACCCGGAGTCCCTCCAGCCAGCCCCGCCCCCCCAGGTCCCTGCAGAAGTGCCTCTGCCCCCTGGTGCTGGCCCGGGAGGGACACTGCTGTCCCCGGCAGAGCCGGGGGGTCCCGGGGGGCCTGTGGGCTGGGAGAGGCCGCCCCTGCTGCAGCGCGGGCCTGAGAAGGACGCCCTGGACCTCAGCCTGCTCTCCCAGGAGAGTGAGCCGGCCGTGCAGGAGTGGCTCAAGGGGCAGCGGGGGGTGTGTGTGCCCCCACTGGCCAGCAGACTGCCCTACCAGCCCCCCGCCCTGTGCAGCCTGCGGGCACTGTCTGGCCTCCTGCTCCACAAGAAGAGCTTGGAGCACAGAGCCGCAGCCCTGGTGCCCGGCAGCGCGGCTGACAGCCTGCAGGCCTCACGGCGGCGGGTGCGGGAGCAGCTGCGGGACAGCCCGGCCTACCTGCTGCTGAAGGCCCGCTTCCTGGCCGCCTTCACCCTGCCCGCGCTGCTGGCCACCCTGCCCCCTCCCGGCGTCCGCACCACCTTGTCAGCCGCGAGGCCCCCCTCTGGGAGCGAGGACGAGGACCCGGAGGAGCTGGCGCGCTCTGATGGCGGCGGGCAGCAGGGCCAGGCGGGCAGCGGTGCCCAGGCAGAGTCTGCAGCCACGACCCTGGTGCAGGTGGGTGCAGTGGGCACAGCCCGTGTGCTGCCAGGGGTGGTGGGCTGGAGAGTGGCTGGTAGGGGGGACGCGGCTGCATGCAGACTGCAGAGATGCCTCCCTTGGGCCACTGGCTATGAGGAGAGGAAGGGACCTCTGACACGGGAGCCCTCGGCCCACACCCACCCTGGGTGGTGCGTCTGCCCCCCACTCCTGTGCACCCAGCCCTCCACCTCGCCCTGGGCTTTCTGAGCTGCAGGCAGGACTAGGGTCCCTGTTTCCCACGAGGAACCTGGTAGAGACCTCTCAGAAGGTGTCCCTGCACCTGTGGCTGCACCGCCCAGTGGTGACTCCCCCACTGGGTGCCCGTGGCTGCTGGGCTGGCTGACACCTCCCCGGGGCTCCCACTCCTTGGGCTGCGGGACTGTCACCTCCCTCCCAGGGCCTTGTCTTCTGGGCTGACGACCCCTGGAGACCTGGGCTGACCTGGCTGGACCCAGGTATTAAGGGGAAGAGCCTCCGTTGTGTGGTGTGTCTACAGCGCCCTCGGCCCACTCCTTGCTGTCCTGCTGCCTGTCTTGTCCATCCTGGCTGCGAGGTCACTGCTGTCCCCTGTTTTAGGAAGCCCCAGGCCCTGGCCAGGGCCCCACCCCCACCTGCCCGGACGATCTCGATGACTTGGATGTGCTCCGCACCCGGCGTGGTCGGCACGCCCGCAAGAGGAAGCGGCTGCTGTGAGCGGGTGAGTCGGGGCAGCTGCTCGCCCATGTGGCCTGGCAGGGGGGTTGGGGGCTGCCTGGAGCTCACAGCAGGCGGGTGTGTGAGGCAGGGGCCCGGGCAGAGTGCAGGCGCTCCTCCCTGCTGGCCCTCTGCCCTGCATCCTCCCCGTCTGCTCAGTGGGCAGCTCCTCAGAGACGCCCTCCCTGACCAGTCTCCTGAGGGGCCGTCTGTCCCTGTCCGTCTGTCCTGAGGCACTCGCCCTCCCCAGCTGTGTCCGTGGCTGCCCCCCACCTCCCTGTGAGCGTGAGCCCGAGGCAGGCTGCGGCCTCTGCTGCTGGCCCAGGGGGCCGTGTCACAGAGGCGGGAGCCGCTCAGGAGCAGAGGAGCCGTGCCACTGAAGCCCCCTCTGTGGGCCCCCCTTCCCTCACCAGGCGCGGTGCTTCCGGCGCCCCTCCACGGGGTCCTGTGTCCAGCCGGCTCGGCCCGAGGCCCACGCCACGCACAGGAGCGGCCCCGCTGGCCGGAGGAGGCGCTGGTCTCTGGGAGGCGCTGCCCGGGGTAACCGTGCTGGTGGCGGGTTGGCTGCTCCCGTGTGCCGTTGGGAACGTTGATGGATGAATAAAGTTCTATTTTTTTCATAAAAAGCAGCCAGAGGTCCTGTGTCTGAGGTCCCGGCGGGTCCTGGCGGGTCCTGGCGGGTCCTGGCGGGGAGCGGCGGGCGGGACTCCCGGACGGGCTGGCGCTCAGAGCCTGCCGGCCCTGCGGGCGGGAACAGGGAAGCAGAGGCGGGCAGCCTCGGTGCCACCTCCGGGACCAGGGCACCCACTTCCCCTGCTGTCAGACCACACGGGCTGGCCCAGCGGCCCGCGGGCCCTTCCTTCCTGCGGTGTTTCCCTGCAGGGGAAGGGCCCAGGGCCCGGGCTCGGGCTCAGTCGCACCCCAGGCTGTGGTGCCGCTCACCCTGTGGGCGCCGCGCCTGCCACCATGACGGCCTGGCCCGCGTCCAGCAGAGACAGCGATGGTCGGTGTGTCCAGGGCCCACGCGCCACTCGGTGCCGTGGACGGCGAGTTGCTGGCACTTCACTGGCTCCTGGTTCCCCGACTCCTGGGCCCACGGCTTCTCGGGAGTTGGTTGCGCTCCAGCCCGGCTGGCAGGGCTCGGGGGCTGCTGGCTGGATCCCCAGTGCGGGCCGTGCAGGAGGCAGCGGTCGGTGATTCTTGCCATCGATGTTCCTATCTGCCTTCCTCTCTGAAACCCGTAAATACATCTTTATTAAAGTTTCCAAACACTCAGGGGCGGCCCGGGTCTGACTCCCAGCGCAGTCCCAATGTGCCTGCGGGTGATCTACCTGTTGTTTAACGCCCCCACACAGCCTCGCTTTACAAAGTGTGGGGGGGGACCCCACAGCTGGCCACGGTTCTCAGCGAAGCCACCCCTCCCGCGGGAGGCCAGCTGCACCCCTCGGGCCCTGAGCGCGCCGGCGGGCTCTGTCCTCCAGGTGGGGCCCGCCACCACACTCAGACTCGGCAGCCCCGGCTGTGCCAGGACCCCCAGGTCAGCCCCCAGCTGGACCGCCGTGGGCTGAGCAGACGGGCCAGGGCTGAGGACAGACCCGCTCTGTCCCCATCGGAAGGGAGCAGCCCGGGGAGGCGGCACCTGGGGGCGGGGCCAGAGCAGGCAGGCACCCGGCCGGCTCATCCTGCCTGTCCTGTAGCTGTCACCTCCCAGAGGCGGTGGCCTGGGTTCCCACGCCCACGGGGAGGGTTGCCATGGTCCCAGTGCGTCCTGGTGGGAAGTGGGGCTCCCAGTAGAATGCTCCCCGGAGGAGGGGGGTGTGCTGGCCACGGCCCTGGCGGTGGCCGTGGGGGGGGAACCTGGCTGGGACCTTGCCTTCTCGCCTGCCCTCTGACACCACACTGCATCCCTGTGGCCGCACGTGTGCCGGCCCGGCTGTGGGGGCCCCTGGTCGAGCCGGTCCCCCCAGACCCCTGGCTGTTGGGCACCGAGCGCCCCTTGCCCGGAAGCCCCCCCCCACAGCCTGTGTGTCTGCTGCGGCCCCAGAGCACCCCGAAGCCGGCCTTCTGGCGGGAGGCCCCAGCACCTCTCTTCCGAGCCCAGGCCACTTCCACTTCCCTGGACCCAGCCTCCCGGGCCTCCTGGCCGGGCCAATCAGAAGGCAGCCACCTGGGACTGTCGGCCTGCAGGAAGTTCAGGGCTGGCTCCCTCCCTCCCGGCCCTCCTTCCCTCCCCGGCTCGGCTGGCTGCCGGCAGCACCTCCTGTCATCATTGAACCGGCAGCACCGGCTGACGGCATCCAGCGGCCAGCGCCCCCCAGGACCCTGAGGTGGGTGCTCCCCCTTCTGAAAGGCGCCAGACTCTGCTCAGGACGGCTGTCCCAGTGCCTCTGGGACCCTCCCAGCGCAGCCCCTGTGGGCATCTCTCAGATCCAGCAGCAGCCGCAGGGGGTGGGCGGGGCCTCGGCCACGGCGCTGTGTTCCCCTCGATGCCCATGCCCGGCTGTTGCCAGGCTGGGACACACCCCCTGGCACAGCAGGGGCAGGGACCGCCGCTGCCGCCACTGCCCAGGCCTCTGCCGCCAGGCCTCAGGCTGCCGTCTAGCCCCCAGGACCCGCCTGGCCTTTCCCACGGGGGCCAAGGCTCTGTCCCCACCGTCCAACGGGCGGCCCCACAGCCGTCCCCGCGGCCTGTCCCGGCTGAAGTCCCGTGTCAGAGCTGAGGTGACCCCCTGAGAGTAGGCCCTGAGCAGGCGCCCTGGGAAAGGCAGGAGGGGACCGGGGCAAGCGCCGAAGCCACCTTGCGGGTGGGTCCTGGCTCCCGTGGGCGGCCGGCCACCCTTCCCCAGCGGCAGGGTTGCTGCCAGCCTGGGCAGCCATGGGGCAGCGGTTGCGTCACCAGCCGGCCGCCCGGAAGGAGAGGAGGGGATGGAACTAGGATGTGCGGGCGCGCAGTGGGCGAAGGAGGAAGTCACGGCAGCGGGGCTGGGAAGGTGGGAGGGCCCCTGCTAGCAGCATGCTCCGGCTCCAGCCCGGGCGCCGACCGGCTGCCTCCCGCCTGCCTCCCGCCCTCCCCTGCCGGGGCGGCACCAGCACAGCAGCTCCCTCTGCCCGCTCAGCTCCAGGACAGAGGCAGCTGTCTGGCTCCTTGGCACTGGGGGTGCCCAGGAGCAGGGCAGGGTCGAAGGGCAGTGTTCCTGAGACTCAGCATCCCCCACCCCCACACACACACACAGAGCGGGGACCCCGGGAGAGAGGCCAGTGGCCAGAGGCAGGAACAGGGCCCAGGGACAGTGTGCTGATGGGGCCAGGCCACCGTGCGGCAGCCATGCCCTCTGTGGGCGCCACGACGGAGGTGGGGGGAGGCTGCACGCTCCCGGCCACGCCTGGGCCGGGGAGCTCCTGGCTGCCTCTACCCAGAGCTCAGACCCGGCTCCCAGTGGCGGTGGCGGCGGCTCGGGTCCCGCGGGGACGGCCAGCTCAGGGCACGATGTCGCTCCAGCCGTGCCCGCCGCCCCCGCCGCCGCCATGTCCGACTACGAGAACGAGGACGAGTGCTGGAGCGCCCTGGAGGGCTTCCGCGTGAAGCTCATCTCCGTCATCGACCCGGCGCGCATCACGCCGTACCTGCGGCAGTGCAAGGTGCTCAGCCCCGACGACGAGGAGCAGGTGCTGGGCGACCCCAGCCTGGTCATCCGCAAGCGCAAAGTGGGTCAGTGCCCGCCCGCCCGCCCGCCCGGCCGCTCCCTGGGAGGGCTGGCCCCGGGGCCTTGGGGGAGCGGGAAGTCCCGCCTCCCGCCCATCCCTCGCGCTCTGCACCTGCGGGCGGGCGGTGCCGCCTGTGGCCACTGGCCTCTCTCCCGGGGTCCCCGCTCTGTGTGCGTGTGTGTGTGTGAGTGTGTGTGTGTGTGTGTGTGTTGGGGGTGGAGATGCTGAGTCTCGGGAACGCTGCCCTCCGACCCTGCCCTGCTCCTGGGCTCCCCAGGGCCCTGAGCCGGCAGCTGTCTGTTGCAGGCGTGCTCCTGGACATTCTGCAGCGCACGGGCAGCAAGGGCTACGTGGCCTTCCTGGAGAGCCTGGAGCTGTACTACCCGCAGCTCTACAAGAAGGTCACGGGCAAGGAGCCCGCCCGCGTCTTCTCCATGATCATCGGTGAGGGCGGGGGGTGGGGGGGACCCAGGGCGGAGGGCGCCGGGGTCAGGGCTGGCCAGGCCCTCCCTGTCGGGTCTCCCCGGGGGATGAAATGGGGAGAGACCCCTGGGAAGGGTCCCTGTGGGGGAGGTCTGCCCCCCGAAAGAGAGGGGCAGGGGGGAGGTGAGGGTGCCCAGGCCAACTGGCGGCCCCGAGCCTGTCCTGCCCGAAGACCCTCTGACTGACCCCTGAGAGGTAGGGGCCTGTGCGCCCCAGCGAAGGCGAGGGAGGCACTGCTCTCCTGGCCCCGGAGTCCAGTCCCCGCTGCTCACCATCAAAATCACCACAAAATGAGAGAAAGGGGAGGTGCTCGGCGCCCTGGCTGCACCAGGTCCAGCAGGGTGGGGAGGGGAGCATGCGGAGCCAGAACGGCAGTCCGTTTCCCCATGGGGAGCCCCAGCCGCCGCCGGGCACGGCCCCTGAGCCGAGCCGGGAGCTGGAGCCGGGCGGTGGGGACGGGCCCGCTGACCCCGGCCCGGCCCGCAGACGCGTCTGGGGAGTCGGGCCTGACGCAGCTGCTGATGAGCGAGGTGACGAAGCTGCAGAAGAAGGTGCAGGAGCTGACGGCCCTGCTGAGCGCCAAGGAGGACGCCCTCAAGGAGCTGCGCGTCAAGGACAGCCTGCTGCGCAAGCACCAGGAGCGCGTGCAGCGGCTCCGGGAGGAGTGCGAGGCCGGCGGCCGGGAGCTCAAGCGCTGCAAGGACGAGAACTACGACCTGGCCCTGCGCCTGGCGCGCCAGAGCGAGGAGAAGGGCGCCGCGCTCATGCGCAACCGCGACCTGCAGCTGGAGGTGCCTCCCCTTCCCGCCCCGGCCTCAGGGGGTCCAGGCAGCGGGCAGGGACAGGGCAGGCACTGCTGGTGGGCCCCCTGGCGAGAGAGGGGAGGGTGGCGGGGCTGACGCCGAGGCCTGCCGACCGGCAGGTGGACCGGCTCAAGCACAGCCTGATGAAGGCGGAGGACGACTGCAAGGTGGAGCGCAAGCACACGCTGAAGCTGCGGCACGCCATGGAGCAGCGGCCCAGCCAGGAGCTGCTGTGGGAGCTGCAGCAGGAGAAGGCGCTGCTGCAGGCCCGGCTGCAGGAGCTGGAGGCCTCGGCCCAGGTGGGGGCGGGCGGGGCGGGCGCGGCCGGGGCCGGAGGGGCGGGCGCCGGCCCCCGCCCGGCGGCCGCTGCCCTGCCGCCCTGTGCCCTGCGCCACCCACAGGAGGGGAAGCCGGACCGGAGCAGCCCCTACATCCAGGTGCTGGAGGAGGACTGGCGGCAGGCGCTGCGGGAGCACCAGGAGCAGGCCAGCGCCCTCTTCGCCCTGCGCAAGGACCTGCGCCAGGCCGAGGCGCAGCGGGCACGGGTACGAATGGGACGGGGGTCCTGCCAGGCGGGGAGGGCGGCAGGCCTGCCCCGGGGCCGTCCCTCTCAGCTCCACATGCCCAGGCCCCTCCTTTCCTGGAGGCCCGGGGGCCCGGGCCCCTCACCCCAGCCCTGGCCCACTCACCCTGGCTGGCGTGGGCAGGGCCAGCCCGGGCCTTGGTCTGGAAGCACAGGGCGGGCAGGGCCTGCGTGCGGGGCTCCCGCAGCTGCCCGTCGGAGGGCCCGGGCGGTGTGGCCAGCTGCCCTCTCCCGCCGCAGTGCATGGAGGAGAAGGAGGTGTTCGAGCTGCAGTGCCAGGCCCTGCGGAAGGACTCCAGGATGTACAAGGACCGCATCGAGGCCATCCTGCAGCAGCTGGAGGAGGTGGCCATCGAGCGGGACCAGGTAGGGGCAGCGCGGAGGGTGGGCACCGAGGGTTGTTCCCTCATCGCAGGGGCTACCCCGGCAGTAGCTAGAATGGGGGGGCACGCAGAAGGGGGTCGTTCTCCAAGTGTTTTTCTTTTTCTTTTTTAAATATATTCTTTTTAAAATATATTTTATTGACTTCACAGAGAGGAAGGGAGAGGGATAGAGAGTTAGAAACATCGATGAGAGAGAGAAACATCGATCAGCTGCCCTTTGCACGCCCCCCACTAGGGATGTGCCCACAACCCAGGTACACATACCCTTGACCGGAATCGAACCTGGCACCCTTGAGTGTGCAGGCCGACGCTCTATCCACTGAGCCACACCGACTAGGGCCCGAGTGGCTTTTATTTATCCCTTTTTGCATTTTTAAGATTATTTTAAAAATATATTCTTACTGACTTCCGAGAGGAAGGGAGCGGGAGATAAAAACATGGATGAGAGGAGAGAGAGGCACATGGACCAGCTGCCTCCTGCACGCCTCCTCCTGGGCAGGGGGCCGGGAACCCGGGCTGGTGCCCTGACCGGGAATCGAACCCAGGACCCTTCGGCCGACACTCTATCCAGAGCCAAACAGGCTAGGGCCACGCCATTGCGGTCTGATGCCAAGCACGGCCCCGAGGCAGGCACCTGTGTGTGGGGCGAGGTGCAGGCTGTCTGCGGACGCTGTCCGGCGGGTGGGCGGGCAGGAGACTGTTAACGTCCTTTCCTCTCTGCACTGCCCACGCCTCCCATCACCAGCCCTGGTTGCGTGGACCCTCCCTGATG
The DNA here is from genome assembly GCA_004026805.1 of Lasiurus borealis. Taxonomy (NCBI): domain Eukaryota; kingdom Metazoa; phylum Chordata; class Mammalia; order Chiroptera; family Vespertilionidae; genus Lasiurus; species Lasiurus borealis. Next base: position 3,943 of record PVJN01052442.1, on the reverse strand, counting down.
CTGGGCTCCCGGGAGGGGCAGGGGAGGCCTGGCCCGGGCTGGACGGGGGCTGCGTGGGGGGCGGGGGCTGTCCGGGTCCCACACGGTCTCCCCGCCCGCCCGGTCTCCCCAGGCCATGGCGTCCCGCGAGCAGCTGCACGCGCAGTATGCCCGCAGCCTGCAGGACAAGGACGCGCTGCGCAAGCAGGCCCGCGAGCTGGGCGAGAAGGCGGACGAGCTGCAGCTGCAGCTGTTCCAGCACGAGAGCCGGCTGCTGGCGGCCGAGAGCCGGCTCAAGCGGCAGCAGCTGGAGATGCTGGTCCTGGTGCGCCACCTGCGGGGAGGGGTCTGGGGGGGCTGCTGCTGGGGGACAGGGGGAGGGGGGCTCTAGGGGAGCCCTGCAGCAGTGGGACATGGAGGGCGCTCTCGGGGTCTCTGCTGCAGCGGATAGGGGGCAGCCCCTGGTGCAGGCATGTCCCCAGAGACCCCAGAGCCTGGAGGGGAGCCGGGAGGAGGACCGCTGGAGAGCCGCAGTCCTGGCCTGGCCCGGCCACTGCCCATGGTGGCCCTCCCAGCCCCTGGCAGGTGGCTCTGGGTGCGGTGAGGGCAGAGGGGGACCTCCCTGGAGAACTGGCCTGGGACCCCCACCCCCAGCGCATTCCCCGGGCAGCTGAGTTCCCTGCAGGGTGCTGACCGGCCCCTCTTCTGTGACCACAGAGCTCCGACCTGGAGGACAGCTCGCCCAGGAACTCCCAGGAGGTGAGCGTGTCCCGGGGGGGTCGGGGGGCTCAGCCTCCACCCTGTGCGCGTCCAGGGAGCCGGGCTGTCCCCACTCCTACCAACCCACCGCCTGGCAGAGGACGGGCAGCTGGTGCCCCAGGGCAGGACGGATGGGCAGCCTAGCCTGTGCCCTCGCGGGGCCTTCCCGCCAGGCTTGTACAGAGGGGACGGCGAGGGGTCAGCAGCCAGCGGGGGAGGTCGGGTCCGGGGGCAGCACCCTGACCACTGCCCGTCTCTCTCTGGAAGCTCTCCATCCCCCGGGACCTGGAGGACGCCCGGCTCTCGGACAGAGGTGAGGGGGGCGGGCTGGAGGCCTCCTGGGCCCAGTCCCAGGTGGCTGCGCCTGGGGATGCGTCCTCCAGCCCCGTCCTGTGCACGTCACACCCGGGGACACTGAGGCTGGGAGGGAGGAGTGACCCCCGGAGGCCCCCAGCGAGCCCAGGAGAGCCCCATTCGAACCCGGGGCCAGGCCTGCCGGCAGTGTCCAGCTCCAGCTCCAGCCCCAGGCCTGAGCAGGGAGCAGGGGAGGGAGCCGCCAGCTGGCACCCTGTGTGCCATGCTAGGAACGGGGACAGAGGGGCTGTTGAGGGTGTGGGGAGCAGGACCCTCTGCCTCCTGAAGACAGGCCTGGGTGGGCGGCCAGGAGGTGGCTGCTGGTGACCTGGGGCAGGGGGGCTGGCTCTGAAGGTGGGGTCCAGGGCTGGGGGCCTGGGGGCCCTGCAGAGGCTGGTGTGGGAAGCCAGGCAAGACTTCCTCAGCCTCAGGCCTGACCCGCTCCAAAGGGGCAAAAGCGGAAGAAGGGGCACCGAATGGAGAAGTGGGGAGGGGGGGCTGGTCTGAGTTGGGGCCTCCTAGCCCCACAGGCGCGCCCCCGGCTGGCCTGAAGGTGGCGCCCAGCCAGCCGCAGCCCTGGCCCAGGGTGGGGGCCCCTCGAGGGAGCGGGGCACTTCAGGGTCAGAGGCCAGGGGGAGGTCAGCTCCCGGCAGAGACCTGGGCTCCCTGTGGTGTCCCTGCAACTGGAGCCCAGAGTCGCCCCTCACGGCCAGTTTAGGGGAGCCAGCCCCTCGGGGCACCTGCCACCCCAGAGTCCTGAGCCCTGGGCCATCCCGGCACCGGCCCATTGGGAGGAGGGGCCGGGCCGTGCTGGGGGGAGGAGCAGAGGGTGAGGTGGGAGCACCCAGGGCCCTCTGTACACTGGGATCCAGGGGGGTTGTCCAGCTGATGGGATCTCAGTAGACGTTGCAGGGCCGGGCGGGCGGCACCAGGGGCGAGGAGGGGGTGCAGCGGGTGGGCGTGCTGGGTCCTGGCAGGGGGCGGCACCGGCAGGCACCCACTCTGCTTTGCAGGCGGCCCCGCTGACCGCGAGAGCCCCGAGCAGCCCCTGGAGGCCCTGCAGAGGGAGCGGCCCTCCCTGACCCCCAAGGTAAGGCTGCCGGGGTGGCCCGGGCTGGGGAGAGGACCCTCCACTGGGTGCCTGGACGGGGCGGGGGGGTGGGGAGCACATGGGTTCTTGGGGTGCAGTGTTGGGAACCTGAAGCTGAGCCCCTCCCTTGCACAAAGCTGTGGGCCGAGGAGTGGCCAGGCCAGGGCTGTGCCAGGCCAGGGAGCCCCGGACGGGGTGGGGGGTGAGTGGGTGGGAGCTGTCTTCTGTGCGGGACACTCGGCCTTAACCCGCTGCCCGGGAGCCCGCCCCCCGCCCCCCGCAGCAAAGGAACCAGCAATGCTGGCCTGGAGCCCCGCCCGCAGGTGCACTGGGTCTGCCCTGTCCTCCAAAAGGAGGGACACACACCCCGCTCCCCCCCCAACCCCCGCACGCACTGCACGGGGTGCCCGCATCCTGCTCCCTCCACGCACGGAGCTGGTGCGGCCCCCTTGGGTAAGACCGCAGCGCCCGCCACTGAGCCCCCCTTTGCTGCAGGACGCGGGGGTGAGCGGCGGGGAGCCCCCCGAGAAGGAGCGGCGCCGCCTCAAGGAGAGCTTCGAGAACTACCGCAGGTGCGCGCCGGGCGGCCCGGGGTGGGGGGCGAGGGGTCCCCCGGACCCGCGGCCACGGCGCCTCCTCCTCTGGCTCCGCAGGAAGCGGGCGCTGCGCAAGCTGCAGCACGGCCGGCGGCAGGGCGAGGTGGACTGGGAGAACACCACGGGCAGCGACAACACGGACACCGAGGGCTCCTAGCGGCGCGCGCCTCTGCCCCGGGGCCCCCCACCAACCCCGGCGCACTCTGGGGGGGACGGGGGCGCGCTGGGTGCCGCTCCCGCCCTGCGGTGCGCCCCGTGGAGCGGCGGCCTGCGGGCTGAGGTCCCGGGGTCCATTCTGGGCACGCGCACCTGCCCAGGGTGGGGCTCCGTCCTCGGTAGTGGGGGGTCTGGGGGCGCAGGAGGAGGCAGCCACCCACCCGTGGTTCTCCCCCTCGCCGATGTCTCTCCCTCCCTCTCTGGAACCAATAAAATGTATTTTCTAAAAAGAGGAAAGAAAGGCAGCTCCTCGTAAGCCACTGCCGCACGAAGGAGCCCCCAAAAGGAGGGACCCCTAGTTCCAGCCCCGCCAGCAGGAACGTGCAGCCCTGGCCATGTGCGCGCGCACCTTCCAACCCCGCCCGCCGGCCGCCAGGGGGCAGCAGCGCCCAGTGCCCGGGCCCCCGAGGCCACTTCCGCCGCCGCCGCCGCCGCCGCCCGCTTCCAAGATGGCGGGAGCGAGGCGGGGCGGGTAGGGGCGGCGGGAGGGATGCTGCGGGCGGCGCTGTGCCGCGTGTCGTCGCTGGCGAGCCGCGCGCGGCCCCGGGGGCCCGGCTGGAGGCGACTGTGGGGGTGCGGGGCCCGCCCGGAGGGACCCGCGGGGAGAAGGCGGCCCTGGCCCGGCGGCTGGCGGCGCTGGAGCTCGGAGCCCGGGCACAGGGCGGCGCACTACCAGCTCGTCTACACCTGCAAGGTGGGCGCGCGCGGGGCTGGACCGCGCTGTGGACGGGGTGGCGCGGGGGCGACCGCGTGCAGGGTTGGGGCTCCCCCTGAGGGGGCGTGTTCTTGGAGGAGGGCGGGGCCACGCGGAAATGGAGCTGCCCCCAGGGGCGGGGCCTTCGGGAAGAGGGGTGGGGCTATGTCTGGGGGGCGTGTTCTAGGAGGGCGGGGCCGTGCGGAAATGGACTGTCCCCAGGGGCGGGGTCTTCTGGGAGGGGTGGGGCTATGC
>PVJN01052441.1:0-14097 GCA_004026805.1 Lasiurus borealis | reverse complement strand
CTCCCTAAGTTCTATAGACCATCAGCTCCCTAAGTTCCATAGTCCATCAGCTCCCTAAGTTCTTAGTCCATCAGCTCCCTAAGTTCCATAGTCCATCAGCTCCCTAAGTTCTTAGTCCATCAGCTCCCTAAGTTCTCTAGACCATCAGCTCATGTTGGCACTTGACGATCCCACTGCCTCATACACTCAGCGTGCCAGCACACTTACTGTCTGTGTGTCTCTTTTATTGATTTTTTACAGAGAGAGGGATAGAGAGTTAGAAACATCGATGAGACAGAGACACCCATCAGCCACCTCCTGCATGCCCCCCACTGGGGATGTGCCTGCAACCAAGGTACATGCTCTTGACTGGAATCGAACCTGGGACCTTTCAGTCCGCAGGCCGACGCTCTGTCCACTGAGCCAAACCGGAGTCTTTAAACAGATCTCTGTGTTTAATAGGGATTTACAGCTCGGCTTTTTTTGGAAAGTCTATTTCTGGCGCTGGTGCTGGGGTGAGGATTTAGGCTCTTAGTTACCCTACGCGCCTGTCACCCTGAGCGGGAACCTTAACGAGGCAGAGCAGCCGGGTCACACAGGGGGTGTGGCGCGGGGGGTCCGGGGGAGAGAGAAGGATCCCCAGCCTGGGCCTGAGACTCGGAGCAGAGTCTGCCCTCCCGGAAGCACAGTCTGGCCTTCAGTGGACCCCTGTGAGTCCCCGGGGGCAGGGCAGCGCCACCTGCGGGCAGTGCCCAGAACAGCCTCCCTCCCGTGTCCAGAGAAGCCGCAGAGCACAAATGCCCCCTTCACAGAAGGAACCCGGGGGTCTGCTCCCTGCTCCTGCCAGAGAGGCCTCCCTGCCCCGCCTCTCCGCTGTGGTGGGCTCAGTGCTGTAAAGACCCTTTGCTTTTATTGTATTTTATTTATTTTAAAAATGCATTTTATTGATTTTTACAGAGAGGAAGGGAGAGGATAGAGAGTTAGAAACATCGATGAGAGAGAAACATTTATCAGCCGCCTACGGCATATCCCCCCACCAGGGATGTGCCTGCAACCAAGATACATGCCCCTGATTGGAATCGAACCTGGGACCCTTCAGTCCGCAGGCCCTCACCCTATCCACTGAGCCACACTGGTTTCAGCTTGGCTCAGTGCTTTTATTTTTAATTTTTATTTATTTTATTATTTTATTTTATTTATTTTATTAATTATTTTATTATTGTATTTATTTTATTTTATTATTTTATTTTATTTTTGGCTCAGTGCTTTTAAAGACCCTTTGCCTTTATTTGAATGGGTCTTTGGAAGGGAGGCAGATAAGCACATGACCCCCTCTTGATTTATGCAGAATTTTCTCTATTTACTCTCCCAGACATATGAAAAAACTATATGTATATATATTTGTTGATTTCAGAGAGGAAGGGAGAAGGAGAGAGAGAGAAACATCCACGAGGAGAACCGATGATTGGCTGCCTCCTGCCCACCCCACACTGGGGATCGAACTTGCAACCCGGAATGGGCCCTGATGGAGAATCGGACCGTGACCTCCTGGCTCACAGGCGAGGCTCCACCACGGAGCCACGCCGGCCGGGCCACTTTGACTGTTAACCATCATAAAGAAATCCACGTAGAATAGAGAAAACGGCGCACCTGTGGCCACACACACCGCGGAACGAAATCCCGTGGAGGGAAGACGTGAGTTTCCAGGGCAGCCTTCTGGGGTGCCCGCCGGGGGCCATCTCCCCCGGAGCCCTCCCAGCTTTGGAGGACACGGCGAGGGGGCACTGTGCGGCGTTCGATGCGCCCAAAGCCCATCCACCCCGCGCTCCAGGGCTCAGGTGTTTACCCACATGCACCGCCTGGTGAGAAAACACGCATGACACCGGGCTCGCAGCGGGCTTCCCGGTTCCCACCACAGCCCAGGGAGAGCCCGCCTTTTATTTTATTTTATTTTACTTTATTTTATTTATTTTATTTTATTATTTCATTTATTTTATTTTAAATGCATGTTTTTATTGACCTCAGAGAGGAAGAGAGAGGGGGAGAGGGACAGAGCCATCCATGACGAGAGGGACTCACTGATGGGCTGCACGCCCCTTCGTGGGGATGTTTCTCTCTCTCCTGCTCCCTTCCTCTCTGAAACCAATAAAAGTATATGGAGCCGAAACATGTGGCTCAGTGGATAGAGCATTGGCCTGGGGACTGAAGGATCCCAGGTTCCATTCCGGTCAGGGGCATGCACCTTGGTGGTGGGCACATCCCCAGTAGGAGGTGTGCGGGAGCAGCTGATGGATGTCTCTCTCTCGTCGATGTTTCTAGCTCTCTGTCCCTTTCCCTTCCTCTCTGTAAAAAAAAATCAATAAAACATATTTTAAAATAAATAAATAAATAAATATATATTTAAGAAAAGCCACTAGAATTGTTTTGAGTAGCAGTTGGTTGTTATTGCGAAACATCTAGAATAGTGGTTCTCAACCTTCCTAATGCTGTGCCCCTCATGGGGTGGTGACCCCCAACCATCAAATTATTTCCGTGGCTACTTCATCGCTGTCATTTTGCTACTGTCATGAGCTGTAATGTAAATATCTGATAGGCAGGATGTATTTTCGTTGTTACAGATTGAACATAATTAAAGCATAAGGATGAATCACAAAAACAATATGTAATTACATATTGTGAAATATTTATTTCTAATGACAAATAAATGAAATTTTTGTCTTGAGTCGTGGTGTAGCATGGGTAACAGTCTTCCTAGGACAACAGTAAACGACATGGCTACACTTTGCTACACCGAGGAGCGGTGTGTTGGTTCCTAAGACCATGGGAAATGGGTGTTTTTCCGCTGGTCTTAGGCGACCCCTGTGAAAGGGTCGTTCGACCCCCAAAGGGGTAGCGACCCACAGGTTGAGAACCACTAATCTAGAAGGTCAGCTCTGTGTCTGGCAGGAATTGCCACCTCATCTCCCCGGGTCCCTGCAGTTAGTTCCCTCGCTCCCGGGACCGTTAAGCACAGACGCCAGGACGGGAGCGAGACCTCTGCAGGCGGGGCCGCAGGTGCTGGTCCGCCGGGAAGGCACTGCGCACCCTGCAGCGGCCCCCCGCCCGGCGCCCCGCACACTTCCGTCTGGACTGCGAGAGGGTGAGGGGTGTCCCTGCAGCTCCTGCCACCACCGCTCCTTCTGTGCAGACTGGGGGCAGGCACAGAGAGAGTCAGGCCGACACTGGTCACCAGGGGGCAGTCTTGCCCCGCAAAGCCCGCCTCGCTGCTGCTGGCAACGGGCACTTGCAAAGGCTTTAAAGAGGTGCCCATCAGCAGCACTCTCCCTTTCCCCTTTCCCCTTTCCCCGGACCTGGCAGCCAAGAAACACGCCCCACACGCTCCACACGCAGCAGCCTGGGGAAGGTCTGCGGGCGGCTCACCGGTGTTTCTCAGGGTGTTTCCTCTTGCAGTTTTTTTAAAAAATATATTTTGTTGATTTTTCACAGAGAGGAAGGGAGTGAGATAGAAAAGTCAGAAACATCGATGAGAGAGAGACATCGATCAGGCGCCTCCTGCACACCCTACTGTGGAGGTGTGTCCGCAAGCAAGTTATATGCCCCTGACTGGGAATCGAACCTGGGACCTTTCAGTCTGCAAGCCGACGCTCTATCCACTGAGCCACACTGGTCTCAGTTTTGATGCAACTCCAGCGTGTTATCACCAGTGATGAGGGGCGGCCTCTCCCGGCAGGCAGACGCCGTTGCTTTGGGCAGGGCGGGGATGCGGGGTCCCCTGGGCAGGGGCAGGCACGAACCAAGGGCCCCTCCGCTCCTCTCAGCACCTAAGACCTGTGCACGGGCCTGGGACTCTGTCGCAGCTCGGGGAAGGTGGTGGGGTGTGTGGGTGGGGGGACTGATCGGGCCGGCGGAAAAGCTGCTGAGACGTGGCCTGGTTCCACCCCACCCCTGCGTTTACCCACGGAGATCCGCATCTGCTGCGCAAGCGTCCCGGCCCTCGGTTCTGGGCTTGCAAAAGGGTGGGTATTGCAGACTCTACCCATGTGGCAGGTGCAAAGAGACGCGACATAGCGGTCTCTTCTCGCCACCTGTTTACTCTGCTGTAGCCACTGCGGCCCCGGTGGCCATGCTGGAAGGGCTGGGTGCCACCTGGTAGACGGAAGGAGACCGGAGTATTGTAATATAACAGAAGTAGAGTTCGAGAGCTGACATGTGATGTGCCTGTGCTGATGGCAATACACACACACACACACACACACACACACACACAGTACTAGAGGCCTGGTGCATGAAATTTGTGCACAGGGTGGGTGTCCCTCAGCCCAGCCTGCATCCTCTCCAATCTGGGACGTCCCTCTCACAATCCAGGACTGCTGGTTCCCAATGGCTCGCCTGCCTGCTTTCCTGATTGTCCCTAATTGCTTCTGCCTGCCAGCCTGATCACCCCCTAACCACTCCCCTGCCAGCCTGATTGATGCCTAACTACTCCCATGCCAGCCTGTTTGCCCTAACTGCCCTCCGCTGCAAGCCTAGTCACCCCTAACTGCCCTCCCTGGCAGGCTTGATTGCCCCCAACTGCTCTTCCTTGTAGGCCTGGTCCCTCCTAACTGCCCTCCTCTGTGGCCATCTTGTGGTGGCCATCTTGTGTCCACATGGGTGCAGCCATGTTTGACCACAGGGGGCAGCAATCTTGTGTGTTGTTGGAGTGATGGTCAATTGCATATTACCCTTTTATTAGATAGGATACGCTGAGTGGCCAGATTATAATGATTTCTGAACGCATAATAATCTGGCCACTCAGTGTGTGTGTGTGTGTGTGTGTATGTATGTGTGTGTGTGTGTGTATTAGGGGCCTGGTGCATGAATCTGTGTATGGGTGGGATCTGGCCAGCCTGGCCAGGGGGAGGGGATGTGGGCAGTTCGCCTGGCCGCCTGCTGGTTGACCTCCTGGTCGAGGGGACAATTTGCATATTAGCCTTTTATTATGTGGGATATACACCGAGAGGCCAGATTATCATGCGTTCAGAGACCACCATCATCTGGCCCCTCAGTGTACATTGCTAGCAGCGTCACACTTTGCACAGGGTGCTCTGCCCAGAGCAGGGGTGCCCTACCTACTGGCTGAAGGAAAAGAGGGCATGAGTTTCTCACGGTTCCCCAATAAGTGTCCTGTGTTGGAGAGGTAGGGGGTGGTCAGTGAATGGACCAGACCGACACAATCACACTTTTCCCTTTGGAGGTAAACACACAGCCGTGGAGCGACCTCTGAGGGTAAACGTCCAGGCCACAGAGCATCGGGCGCTGCGCGAGGAAGGCCCAGCGTCGCTGCGGAACCCGGTATCACTGTCTGCCCGCGGACGATGCTGATTTTGCACCGAGAAAGAGCTTTCTGTGAGGTTTTATTGCTTATCTCAGAGCCACACTAAGCACTGTCTATTAAAGGGTGAAGATAATTTGCTGAGATCCCACTTCTCCTCCTTAAAAAGTCACTGATGAGCAAAATTGCGAACAAGCAGCTTTCCAAGCGAGTCAGCAGCAAAATAGTTTATGCAAACAAATCACCCCGGTCGTGAAGCAAACGGCCCCGCACCTGGGCGGGCGCGTGGCCGGAGAATGAGTTATTTCGGGAGCCACGTGGGCGGAATTTCATACAATCCTGGAGGGAGAAGACCTTTCCTCACATGATGTGACTCATAAGCTGTAAAGAAAAAAAAACACGGATACATTTGACTTCACATAAATGCAGGGCTTCTGTATGTCAACATGAACCAATGTAAAATACCATCGATTTAAAACGCCGGCCGCAAAACGACCACCACATTAAAAGATGGAGCCGATTTTCCGCCTCGCGTTTTTCCATCGCTAAGAAAAAATATTCGCAACACGCTGTGGAGGAGACGAGTAGCGAGCAGGCTGTCCTCTGACATCCCTTCTCCCATTGGCCCGGAATTCTAGAGGCCTCGCTGCCACTCTCCAAAATACCCACAATCCCTGGCTCCCGATGGTCTTGCCCTTGCATGGTCTCCACCCCTGGCGTGTGGGCGGGACACGTGAGTTGCTTCTAACCAATAGAATATGGCAAAGGTAGCCAGGACATACCTGACTCTGTGTGTGACTATGTATATAACATGGTAGCACCGGCCCAGCTGGCGTGGCTCATGAACCAGGGGACCCCTCCAGGGAGGTTGGGCCTAAACTGGCAGTCGGACATCCTCTCGCACTCTGAGGCCCTGCATGCACCAGTGGCCATACTTTTCACACTGTGTGAAAAGCTTTGACCTCTGAACCATGAAGAAGCTATGGTTCAATTCCCAGTCAGGGCACATGCCTGGGTGGTGGGCTCCATCCCCAGTAGGGGCCATGCAGGAGGCAGCCCATCAATAATTCTCTCTAGCTGAAACCGGATTGGCTCAGGGGATAGAGTGTCGGCCTACGGACTGAAAGGTCCTGGGTTTGATTCCGGTCAAGGGCATGTATCCTGGTTGCAGGCACATCCCCAGTAGGGGGCATGCAGGAGGCAGCTGATAGATGTCTCTCTCATCGATGTTTCTAGCTCTCTGTCCCTCTCCCTTCCTCTCTGTAAAATATTAATAAAATATATTTAAAAACAATGATTCTCTCTCATCACTGATGTTTCTCTCGCTTTCTCCCTCGCCTTCCTCTCTGAAATCAATAAAGAATGTCTTTAAAGAGGAGGAGACGAAATCCCTTCTCCCATTGGCCCGGAGTCTCCCTTCGGTTGGCTTTGAGAAAATCCCAAGGGACAAGGAACTCCAGTGGCTCCAAGGAATGGTGTGCAGAGCCGGCCTGGCCAGGGGTGAACCTCAAGGGGGTGGTGGGTGGTGGTGAAGGATTCAGAAAAGACAGACAAAAGAATAAAGCTGGTGCCAGGTGGGACTCTGCCCTCTCTGATGGAGAGACAGCACCACCGCCTGCACGCTGAGTCTTTATTTTATAGCCCAATTCCACGAGGCAAAGTGAGGGCGAGGTTACAGCGTTCTCTCGGGCCTTGAATCCACTCAATTCCACACACCTGATCGAGCTTTGTTTACTTGCTGCACCTCCCACTCAGCCACGTGGGGCCACAGGTTCAGACCATAAGGTCAAACTTACGGCTCTCGCCTTTGGCCATCATTGTACTGGGGCTTGCACGTGGCTTTGCCACGAGAGGACCGTGCCCTCTCATTCGTCCCAGGCTTGAACCTGATCCAAACCCTGTAGCCGCTCTCCATAGAATCTGGAAGCTTCTGGCGGATCTTCAGCAAGAAACCGGAGTGTCGTCCATCGAGGACTTCACGGACCGGAGTCCTGCCAGCCACCAGAGTGAGTGTGGAAGCAGATCCATCCCCAGTTGAGCCTCAGATGAGGCCGCAGCCCCAGCCAACCCCTTCACTGCCATCAGGCACAGACCCAGGTAAGCCGTGCCCATGCTCTGACCCACAGGAACTGGGAGGCAGGCGATGTGGAAGTCTCAGCTGTAGGTCAGTGGTGACATTGTCAGGTGTCAGAAACCAAACATTGTTCTCACTTAAATGGATGTAAACAGGAGGCCAGGAGGCTCGTCAACCTTAACCGCTCTGAAAGGTCAGAGCTAATTACTGTTTAGTTGAAAACATTGTTAGCTGAAGCAGCCTCCACCTGTTTGTTTCACGTGAATTTCTGTTGTTGTTATGTCCTGCTTAACGGCTAGGGGCGTGTCCCAAACCCTGAATAAAAGGGAGAAAAAGGCCAGAGCAGGTGGCAGTCCTTTCCACTAGACCTTAGAGGAAGGCTCCCGCCTGGCCCCCCAGTATCGCCGAATTAATGCTTTCTGCTCTCTCATTTCGTTGGCGTGCGGCCTCCTCCAGACCCCGAACCCCGAACCGGGAACCCTGAACCACGCGGGACGTGGAAAGAGGTTCCCACAGTCAGGAAGAACAGAGAGCTAGCGCAAGGCCCCACGGCCTGGTATGTCCCGGCCTGCCTGGTGGTCAGATGTGGCCACGGGACGAAGCTCTAACCCACAGGACGCGAACAGCAGCTATAAAAACGGCCCGGCGGCCCACGGAGAGGTGCTCAGCATCACGAGCCGTTGGGCCGTGAGGGAAATGCCAGCCCAGCCGCGAAGAGGGTCCGGCTCACACCCGTCGGGGGACGGCCGCTGTCCAAGAACGCGCAAGAGCAGGTGCTGGCGAGGAGGTGGGAAACGGGGGTCCGTGTGCTGTGGGAGGGGGGGGGAGGGCCGGGCGGCTGCTGGGGATACAGCGTGTGGTGGGTCCTCCAAATAGCGAACTCCCATGTGACCCGGCAGTTCCCGCGAAGGGAAGGGGGTCTCGAAGCGACAGCTGTGCACCATGTCCCGCAGCATCCTTCAGCAGCGGAGGGTGGAAGCAGCCAGGGTCCACCTCCAGCTGTCCGAAGGCCGGGGGAGGGGGGGTGCAGGGCTGGGTGAAAAGATGGAGGATCGAGCAAAACCTACTCCTGCCGAGACCGGTGTGGCTCAGCGGATAGAGCGTCGGCCTGCAGACTGAAAGGTCCCAGGCTCGATTCCGGTCGGGGGCATGTACCTTGGTGGCGGGCACATCCCCAGTGTGGGGCGTGCTGGAGGCGGCTGATCGATGTCTCTCTCTCGTCGATGTTTCTGACTTTCTATCCCTCTCCCTTCCTCTCTGAAAAATCAATAAAATATATTAAAAAAAAAACACATCCACTCATAAGCACAGACAGCTGTGTGTGCTCACCAGAGAGGAAGGGGTGGGAGCAGGCGGGGGAGGGGAAAGGGGGGGAAAGGGGAGGAAAGACTTGACTTGGGGGGGCGGTGACCGTGCAGCACGGTGCGCAGAGAATTGTGCACCTGGAGTGAAGATGCTCACGGGCCCCGGAGACCACGTGACCTCATTCCGGACATTTCCGCCCGTCGTTCCCCTCGGTGGTGCTTCCAGGACCACGGGGTGCTCTTTCCCGGGAGCTTTCTGGTCCCAAACCTGTCGCTACCACGGCCACTTACTTAGCAGCCGCGATGATGCACCGCACGCCCACCGGTGCACCCAAAAGGCCGGCTTCTGGCCTCATGTTATGGACACTTGGGCCGCGTCCTTCCTGCCGGGGTCTGCCCTGGGCACTGGGGGGTGTTAGCGGCGCCCTGACCTCCACCCATTAGATGCCAGCAGCCCCCCTTCCCCAGCGGTGCCAACCAAAAACGTCCCAGGCGTTGTCCAACGCCCCCCGCCCCCCACCAGGGCGGTGGCCAGCCGCTGAGGGGCAGGTGTGGTTGGAGGGAGGGCAGGATGGAGGGGACATTGGCACCTGGGATGCCCCTGGGACTGGGAGCCACCTGCTCCGTGACCTGCCTCCTCACCCCGCCCAGCGGTCGTGACCTCCCCTGCAGGGGTGAAGGACACAGAGGGGAGGGCAGGGGCCCGCCGGCCCTTTCTCCGTCTCCCCGGGCGGGCAGCGGCGGGTCTGTGTGCCGCCTCTGAGTTGGGTGCCAGGCGTGCCCGGTGCGGCTGCGGCCTGCGCGTGGCCACCTGAGGCAGGCGGTGCCCAGAGCCACAGGGACCAGACGGCTCACACCGGCGAGTGGTGCCCGAGTCCCCGACATCCCCGTGGGTGAGATTCTGGGGTGCATTTCCTCTTTAAAAAATACAGTGGCACCTCGAGATACGAGTTTAATTCGTTCCGTCACCCTGAGGCGTGGGAAACTATGAGACGCTCGAGTCGCGGTAAACGGGTGGGTCGTGTACAGCAGGCCGATCCGCGCGATGACTCCAATCTCAACTGTTGCTCGTATTTCAAAGCAAACATCGCTCACTCGATGGCTCGTATCTCAAAATTCTCATATGTTAGGGCACTCGTATCTCGAGGTGCCACTGTACCTTTTATTGATGTCAGAGAGGAAAGGAGAGGGAAGGAGAGAGAGAGAGAGACGTCCATGATGAGAGAGAATCACGGATCGGCTGCCTCCTGCACGCCCACCCCTGGGATGAAGCCTGCAACCCGGGCCTGTGCCCTGACCGGGAATTGACCTGTGACCTCCTGGCTGATGGGCCGCCCTCAACCCCTGAGCCGCACGGGCAGGCACGTTTTCTGACGACCGATGTTCCGCCTCTTTTCAGGTGCTTTGCTTTTACGGTGATAAATGCAGTGAATGCAGGTGTGTGCCGGCGTGCGTGAAAGGAGGGGCGGTGACAGATACAAAGGAGGACTCGTGAAACGGCGGGAGGCGGGGGCCACTCCGGCGTCCCGATGGCCTGGCCAGCACCGCATGAGGGCAGCCCAGCCCCGGCCTCTCCCCTGGTGTGGCGGCCTCTGTTCCCTTCACGTCACAGCCACCGCTGGGCGGCGGAGGGGCCTGTGGTGGCTCTAGCCCTGGAGGGTGAGGGCACGACCGTCTCAGTCTGCACCTCCTGGTCCCGAACACTGCGGGAGGCGTCCCTGTGGGCAGGAGCGGGGAATGGGGGGGAGGGAAGGAGGGGTTGCCTCTTTGGCAAATGCACATGTGTGTGTGTGTGTGTGCACATGCATGTTCGTGTTGAGTGTGTGGAGGTGTGTGCTGTAGGTGGTATGTGTGTTGTGTATGTTGTGAGGATGTAGGGTGTGTGCTGGGGGGGTGTGTGTGAGGTGTATCGATGAAGTGGCCAGATGATGATGATCTTTGAATGCATAATACTCTGGCCACCCAGTATGTGTGTGTGTGTGTGTGTGTGTGTGTGTGTGTGTGTGTGTGTGTGTGTAGAGAGAAGCCCAGTGCATGAATTCATGCATGGGTGGGGTCCGGCCAGCCTGACCAGGGGGAGGGGACATGGGTGGTTGGCCGGCCTGCCTGCTGGTCGAACTCCTGGTCGAGGGGACCGTTTGCACATTCGCCTTTTATTCTATAGGATAGACACGGAGAGGCCAGATGATCATGCGTTCAGAGATCATCCTCATCTGGCTACCCAGGGTGTGTTGCACATGGCCTGTGAGGTGTGTGTGCTCACATGCAGGTGCGTGCTGTGTGTGTGGAGGTGTTGTATGTGGTGTGTGTGTTGTATGTGGTGTGGGGGATGTAGGGTGTGTGCTGGGGGGTGGGGCGGGGCGGGCAGGCACGCTGTGCTCGGAGCGAGGCGGGGAGTTGCTGAGATAAGGGCGTTGTGCCCCAGTCTCTCAGGGGGCAGCAGGTCAAGTGCAAAGTTCCAAGGCACGGAGACCTGTGAGCATTCTCTCCTTCCTTCCTTCCCGTCTCTGCTCGTCCTCCGCGGGGAGACATTCAAACCCTGGAGCACAGACCGCACAGGTGAGGTGTGTGTGTGCACGGGCATGCGTGCCCGAGTGCAGAGGGAGGTCTCCCGGGGCCTTGGAGCTGGGACCCCTTGGGACCGCCCCCCGCCCCCCACGAGAGATGGTTTCAGGCGGCAAAAGCCGTGGGGCATCCTGGAAGGCCGGGGCCTCTTTCCCCCCAAGTACCCCCTCCACTACCCCTCTCCCCTCCCCCTCCCCCTCCCCCGCCCCCTGCCTGTTGCCGGTGACAGCTGTGCGGCCCCCGGGACCCGCTCCCGCTTCCCCCGAACGTGGAAGCGTCTCTATTGTTCCCCTTCCTCATGGTGGAAAAAGCCATCCCTGTCTGTCACCAGAAACGGACCGGCAGATATTTCTGCTCCCGATTATTTTGGGAACAAAAGGTCAGATTGCTTCAATTAGGGCTTCCTCTCCGCGCTTTCCGGCCGCCTTTCCCAGCAGGGCTGTGCTCCGAGGCGCCAGGGTGAGGCCCCGAAGGGGGCCCGGCTCAGAGCTGCCTGTGGGGGCCCCCCTACCACCCCATTTCTCCCCTCCCCCCAAGCCAGGCGCTGGCCCTGCTCTCCAGGAACACGGACCCGATGTGTGTGTCTGTTTTTAAAAACTCCGATGTGTATTTTGGGGGGAAGGAGAGGGGGAAGCCATCACTGCCAGGAAGGGTGGCAGAGAGCGCCCCCCCCAAACCCGAGCACGGAGGGTGCAGGGGGCCTTCATGTGGCTCCCGGGGCGGCGAGCCCGGCGCCGCTGCTGCTCTGATGTCTAATGGGCTAATGAGCCAGTGGCCGCCCGCGCCCTTTCCCAGAACCGGGGCCCGTTCCCTTGAAGTGCAATTTGCCAGCGTCTTTGAAGAGGGCTGTCTCCCCCGTCCATAGTGAGACCCTGGCCCGGGGGCCGCACTCTAGCCCTCCTCCCCTATCCCCCCTCACCTTCCTCGTTACCTCCTTGTCCCCAGCTTCTCCCAGGGCCACGGCTCCCAGCTCCTCTGCTCAGAGGTCCGTCACCCTGAGCGGCCCTGCCCTGCAGTGGCCACACTGCTCCCAGGGCACCATCAGCAGCGGCTGGCTGCCGGGGGTCAGGGGTGGGGGACCCTGGAGCTGGGCACTGGCTGCGATGCTGAGGGGCTTACATCTTTTTTTTTTTTTAGGTCTTTTATTTTTTATCTATTTTATTGATTTTTTACAGAGAGGAAGGGAGAGGGATAGAGAGCTAGAAACATCGATGAGACAGAGACATCCATTAGCCGCCTCCTGCATGGCCCCCACAGTGGAGATGTGCCCGCAACCAGGATACATGCCCTTGACGGGAATCGAACCTGGGACCTTGCTGTCCCCAGGCCGATGCTCTGTCCACTGAGCCACACCAGTTTGGGCGGGGCTTACGTCTTTGTGGGCCAGCTCGGCTTGCCACCCTCCTCCAGCGGGAGTGAGGTCTCCCAGCCACGGGGGCGGGGGGAGGAGGGGTTGGTGGGAAGGACTGCAGGCTCCGCCGGCCCAGTGTGTCTGGGTTCAGGGTCAGCTCCAAGGAGCCTCTGTCGTCTGCCCCATTTCCTCCCCGCCCCCCACTCCCCCCACACACAGAAAGGCCTTCGCATTCTATGACGAGGTCTACAGAGCAGCTCGTGGGTCGCAGTCTCTATGTACCTGCTGATAGTTATTCTCGAGAGAGAGTCTGTGTCTGGGCCAGGGGAGGTGCAGGCTGGGGGTGCGGGTGGGTGGCCGGGTGGGCTGTGGGTGCACCGAGGCGGGCAGAGAAAGGTCTACCCGGTTCTAGATCCTTCTTGAGTCTGTTCCTACGCACAGCGCCCTGGAGAAGAGGTCGTCACAGATGGGTGTTATAGGATCTCGGGGTGAGCAGCGCCTCCGTTTTGGTGTCCGGGGCTCGGGAGGTAAGCACTTGCCAGGATGCTCCCTGGGGATGAGACAGACGTGCCACAGCCGCTCCCGGAGACCCATCATCAGTCCTCCCGTGCCGGCGGCAGGAGGCGGTCAAACAGGTGAACTCTGACCCTCGCCAGGAGATCACGCCTCTTCCCGCACGGCCCTGGCTGAAGCTCACGCTTAGTTTCTTTCTTTCTTTCTCTCTCTTTCTCTCTCCTTCTCTCTCCTTCTCTCTCCTTCTCTCTCCTTCTCTCTCCTTCTCTCTCCTTCTCTCTCCTTCTCTCTCCTTCTCTCTCCTTCTCTCTCCTTCTCTCTCCTTCTCTCTGCCTTTTTCTTTCTCTCTCCTTCTCTCTGCCTTTTTCTTTCTGCCTTTTTCTTTCTGCCTTTTCTTGCTTTCTTGCTTTCTTGCTTTCTGCCTTTCTTTCTCTTTCTCTCTTCCTTTCTCTCTTTCTTTCTCTTTCTTTCTGTCTTTCTTTCTGTCTTTCTTTCTGTCTTTCTGTCTTTCTGTCTTTCTGTCTGTCTGTCTGTCTGTCTGTCTTTCTGTCTTTGTCTTTCTTTCTTTCTTTCTTTCTTCCTCTTTCTTCCTCTTTCTTTCTCTTTCTTTCTCTTTCTTTCTCTTTCTTTCTCCTCCTTTCTCCTCCTTTCTCCTCCTTTCTCCTCCTTTCTCCTCCTTTCTCCTCCTTTCTGTCTGCCTTTCTGTCTGCCTTTCTGTCTGCCTTTCTGTCTGCCTTTCTGTCTGCCTTTCTGTCTGCCTTTCTGTCTGCCTTTCTGTCTGCCTTTCTGTCTGCCTTTCTGTCTGCCTTTTTCTGTCTGCCTTTTTCTGTCTGCCTTTTTCTTTCTGCCTTTTTCTTTCTGCCTTTCTGCCTTTTCGTTCTTGCTTGCTTTCTTGCTTTCTTTCTGCCTTTCTTTCTCTTTCTTTCTCTTTCTTTCTGTCTTTCTTTCTTTCTGCCTTTCTTTCTTTCTTTCTTTCTTTCTTTCTTTCTTTCTTTCT
>PVJN01052440.1:0-14125 GCA_004026805.1 Lasiurus borealis | reverse complement strand
GCCATGTGTGTGCGCGACCGTGATCAGACCTCCTATCTTTTGCGACTCCCCTAAATTTCCGTGCACTTCTCCCTTTTCACAGTCCAAACTCAAGTCAAAAGTTTGAAATATAAAGAAACAGAAAACACTCAACTGGAAAAGCAAAAAGAGAAAAGAATCCAAAAATGTGAATATAATGTAAGGAGACTCTGGGACAGCTTCAAGCATACCAACATCAGAATTGTGGGGGTGCCAGAGGAAGAGAGAGAGAGCAAGATACTGAAAACTTATTTAAAGAAATAATGACTGAAAACTTCTGCTGGGTCTGGGGTTTAGTGTCGTAGGATAAGGGGTTCAATGCCGTTGGGAGTCTCCGTTTCCCTCCCACCAGAGAAAGCCAGCCAGGTACTCGGGCGCCCGTCTCCGTACCTCAACTTTTTGCAGCTCCTCTGGGTCTCTGTGAGCCCCTCTCTTTCTTTCTAGTTGTAGAACTTATACTCGGCCAGCTTTCCTGTGGTTCTGGATGATGTCCGTTCTGTCTTTTAGTTGTAGTTTTGAAATTGTTGTGCGAGGCAGCAGTGTAGGTGTTTACCTATGCCGCCATTTTGGCTGTCCTCCAGATTTTTTTATTCACTTGATTTTTAGACTCACTTGTTGATAGGTATGGATTTGTTATCACTTTGTTGTTCTTAATTTTTATCTTTACCTTTTTCTTCTTCTTCCACTTTTTAAAGAATATCCTTCAGCATTTCATATAATCCTAGTTTGGTGGTGATGAACTCCTTTAGTTTTTTTTTTTTTTTGTCTGTGAAGTTCTTCATCTGATCTTCAATTCTGAATGATAGCTTTGCTGAGAAGAGTAATCTTGGTTGTAGGTTCTTGCTATTCATCACTTTGAATATTTCTTGCCACTCCCTTCTGGCCTGCATAGTTTCTGTTGAGAAATCATCTGACAGTCGTATTGATACTCCCTTGTAGGTAACTAACTGTTTTTCTCTTGCTGCTTTCAAGACTCGCTCTTTGTCTTTTGCCCTTGGCATTTTAATTATGATGTGTATTGGTGTGGTCCTCTTTGAATTCCTTTTGTTTGGGGTTCTGTGTACTTCCTGGACTTGTAGGTCCATTTCTTTCACCAGATGGGGAAAGTTTTCTGTCATTATTTCTTCAAAGGCTTTCAATATCTTGCTCTCTCTCTTCTTCAGGCAACCCCAGAATTCTGATGTTTGTATGCTTGAAGTTGTCCCAGAGGATCCTTACACTCTCTTCACATTTTTGGACTCTTTTTCCTTTTGTTTTTCTGGTTGGATATTTTTTGCTTCCTCATATTTCAAATATTTGGTTTGATTCTTGGTGTACTCTAGTCTGCTGTTGGATTTCTGTATATTATTCTTTATTTCAGACAGTGTATCTTTAATTTCTGACTGGTCTTTTTCCATTTTTTTTGCATTCTCATTAAGATCCTTGAAGGTCTCACTGTTTCTCAGAAATCTCACTAGGTTTCTCAGTGGTTTATAGAAGAGTCTTGAGTAACCTTATAAATGTGGTTTTGAACTCTATTTCCAGTCATTTGCTTACCTCCATTTCTTTCATTTGTGACATGTTTCTTTGTCTCTGCATTTTGGCTGCTTCCCTGTGTTGATGGAGTGGCTTTGTGTGCTAGTTGTCCTTTATAGCCTAGTAGCTCTGCCTCCCCAATCACCTGAGATGGACACTCTTGTTGCACTCCTTTGTGGGTTGGGTACACAGTCTTGTTGTAGTTAAGCCTTGATTGCTATTGGTACTCTGAGAGGAATTGACCTCCAGACCAAATTGACTGTGAGGTTTAGCTATGTCTATAATGGAAGAACTGCTGGAGACACCCCTATGGGGCAGGGCTTGATTCAGTGGGGCTTTGGTGTTCACTGAGTCTGCCTCTTGAGTGTGTCATTTATGTATATGAGGAGTTGAAATCTGGTGTCATCTCACACTGACTTCTAGGTACACTGGTTCCTGGATCTCCAAGGAGGTGCAAGTCAGCTACTGTCTGAGGCCACCCAGCAGGTGTTACAGGGAGATCTGCAGATTTCTCTTTTTTGCTTGGAGTTTGGAAGTTTTGGAGTTGTCTGACCCAGTTGCAATTTGTTAGGTTAATCTGCAAGAGGGCAGGCCATTCATATGCAAAAGCTGCTGCACACATCTGGGTGGGTTTGTAAATTGGGTGGGGCAGGATATCAGGGAATGGCTAGGCTAGAATGTAGCAAACAGCAATGGCTGCCAATCAACTCTCTCTGAGTCTCTGTGTTTTTGTGTTCTATTCCGTGTATTCCGTGTCTCATGCCCCAGCACAGTAAACAATGATTCCTGTGAGCACCTCTGTGATAAAGCCCCCCTCTCTTTCTGCCCCAATAGCTGACAGTCCAGTTTTTCTCTGTATGAGTCTGGGAATCTGGAGAATCTCTCTGGGAAACTGGAGTTCAGATCAGTTGGGAACTTGTAACCCCCCCCCCCCAATTGAAAAATATAGCACATGACAGCCCTATTTACGCTCATCTCAGTACCTCTGCCTTTTTGAGCCTCTGTATATCCTACTAGGTTTCAATGCACCTTTTTTTTTCCTTCTAGTTTTCCCATGGTTCTGGGGGATAGACATTTTGTCTTTTAGTTGTATTTTTGGTGTGGCTATGAGAGGCAGCACGTACAGGTGTATACCTTATGCCACCATCTTGGTTCCTCCTATATAATAGTTTTTTAAGGCTAACTCTGCCATTGCAATGAAATACACAATCCTAGGAAATTTCTGCTTATACCTAAATTCTTTGGGTATTACATACTAGTTAGTATTGATTTGGATGACCTTATAGAAGTATAATGTTATTTAATATGCTGGAAAAACAGTTATAAATTTTTGCCTGTGCTATTAAATATTCCTTCTATTTCCATAAAAATATTTTATCATTTCATGATTTTAGATAATTGGAAGAGACTGACGAATGTCAGAGGATAGAGGATGGGAAGGTCTGGAAAAAGAAGGTGAAGAGATTATCTAAGGATCATATATTCATAATCCATGAAACAGACAACAGTGTGGTGAAGTCTAGGGAAAGGGGGTGGTCTGAGTAGAGGTGGATAAAGAGGGGGGAAATAGGGGACATCTGTAATGGAGTTGACAATAAAAAATAAAATAATATTAGGGCATTTATTTAAAAAAACATAAAAAATTAATTGCACAATACCCATTTCATTTTGTTTTCTATGATATTAGAGCAAATAGACCAAAAAGTATACAATAGAGGTATATCTTTAAAACTAGCTACTCAAAACCATAACTAATGGTTTTATTTCCTCCTTTAAAATTCTACAGTCATGGAATTATAATTCATATAGGATCTAATCACAGTATTAATTTGTATTAATGTACTCCATGATGCATTCATTTATGCTAATGGTACTCAGTTCACAAACATATGGATCACAGTGTTAAAAAATAGTACAATCCTTTAAAAATGAATAATTTCTCATGAAAACATTGTAAGATGCAGCTTTTTTTGCAGGGGGTAAGGTGGGTGGGGGTTGTGATAAAAGATTTGTCCATGGTCTCAATTAGCTAATGTTAGTACTAGCCATTCTTCTTCCCTTCCCCCAGATGTAACAGGGCCTGAACTCCCAGATTGCTGGAATCCTCACCCAAACCTCTGATTCATGTATTTTATATTCCTCTCTCTCTTAAAAAATCAATAAAATATATATTTTTAATTCTATGCTTGGGCAAGGATAAAAACGAAATAAAAAATAAAATATTTAGGGTGTGTGTACTTTTGGACATTTTCTTCAAAACAGCCAAGTAAGCATTGCTGGTGTCTCAATATGACTTGAATGGCAATGTTCAATGTGAAGGTGACAGAGTGATCATGTCTCAGAGTGGATTAGCTCAGACTAAACCATAATAAAATATATGAAGCCCATAGTTGAGAAAATATAGTAGAATTTAGTTATGTGACCTTTAGACTTATAAACACATTTCAGATTGTAGTTTCCAACTTACATTAGTCAGAGTTCTCCTCTTCCTCTTCTTCCTCCTCCTCCTCATCCACCTACTCCTATCCTCTCCTCTTCCTCCTTCTTTTTAAACAAGTGATAGACCTACAGCTCTAATTGACTTAAACAATGAAGGAAATTTCTTGTTTTGTATCCTTGAAGAGTCTACAAGTACATACATACACATTCAGGTATGGCTGAATCCAGAGCTTTCTCCATGTTCATTTTTGGATCTGTTATCATCTTTGTTAGCTTAATCTCAGAAGAAAGGTATTTTTCCCTTGTATTTTTAATAAAAATTTGGAATATCAGTTTATTAACTTAGATTGTGGCATGTGACCAATTCTTCCCTAATATAGAGTCCAGAAGATTGGAATCAGCTACTGGCTAAACCTGTGTTGTTGTGCTTCCTCCTGGAGCTGATACATGACCTGAACTGCATGGAATGAAAATAAAGAAGTTTTTATTAGACAAAGGAAAACAGGGGGCTGTTCCTCAGAGAAAGGGGCAAAGATGTTAGATGGATTTTTAAAAATGCATATGTCTACTACAATTTCTGGTAAGCAAAGATGAGTTGCATTAAAGGCAGACACAATTTTGAAGCATAGCTACATTGACAAGTGTTGATTAAAATAATGGAAAGTGCAGTATAGAGATATAGTCAATAATATTGTGGTGATTGTGTATGGTACCAGGTGACTATTGGAAATATCAGAGGGAACACTTGATAAAGTATATAATTTTCTAACCACTTTGCTGGTTAGAAACTAATACAAAAATAATATTGTATGTTAACTGTAATTGAAAAATAAAATTTAAATTCTTAAAAAAATAAATCAAATAAAGCAAATATGTGAATTATCTGGTGCATAGCCTCTAAGTGTTGGGCAGAGAGAATATTTGATGAACTGGTTATTTATTTAGTATGTTAAGAAGAACCATTACATATGTATGGGCTCAACAGGCAATTTTCACTCTTAGCCTTTAGTATAAACATGTCACAAACTCATGTCTGGTGACTTCTCAATGATAGGTTGACTTGGTCCATTAGAGTACAGAGGTGGCAAAGTCAAATTATGGTTTCAGTCTTCATGAGGGGAAATCAGTTAGTCGTCTACCATGTGCAGTATGTAAATGCCAGGATTCAAATGGCAATAAAAACAAACCATCGAAAAGATCTATGCTAGAAAAAGTTTTCATTATTCTTCCCTCTACTACCAGGGAAAGGAGGGCTCTTGTTCTTAATTCCACATGAGATGGCAAAATTATCTGAACTTTCAGCATTGCCCACAGTATTCTATGTATAATTACATTGTTTCTTCAAGGTGCCCTTATTATTTCTCTTCTCATCTTTCCCAGGAGACATGCACTAGCAGAAGCTGGCAAGTTCCCCTGGCAAGAACAGAGGAATAAATAAGGAGCATGAGCTTGCGTCTTTTAGCAAAGGTGATTTGTCAAAAAATCACAGTACTGTGGCTGTTTTCAGGTTTTAAGGGTTATGTTCAACCTTAATTAAGGATAATTTTAAAAGCAAAATCACTGACTGAGTCAAGGAAAATGTTTTGGTAGAATGTGAAGTCAGATGTTCACATATTACTGAATATATTGTCCTAAGGCATTTCAGACATATGCTAAAGCCATGGTCAGCAAACTGGGAGCCACATGCAACTCTTTGGCCCTTAAAGTGTGGCTCTTCCACAAAATACCATAGTCTGTGTGAGTCTATTTTGAAGAAGTGGCATTAGAAGAAGTTTAAGTTTAAAAAATTTGGCTCAAAGAAATTTCAATTGTTGTATTGTTGATATTTGGCTCTGTTGACTAATGAGTTTGCTGACCACTGTGCTAGAGTATTAGGCAACAGTGAATTACCTACTCATGTTTATCTAATTTATTGAGTTGTGAGTGAGTGATTTTGAATGAGAAATCCTTTCAAGAAAATAGACTTTGATATTCAAAAGAGTGAACAAAATATCTGTACAAGAGAAGCCCGAGGTTAAGTTACTTGTTATAAGTACAAGATGGTGAATATGGATAAATTGGGCTCTATAATACAATCCAAGTTCCCAATTTCTTTGTAATTTTCAACATTGCTATATTTTATCTTGTGGATATCAACTATAAATATTTTATCTGTTTGATTATTTCTCTTTTCCCATTTAGATCTTTATGCTTCTGTAATGTGTACTGTGCACTGGGTGGTTGACTTTTATGGGCCACATCAATGAGGTTAATTGCTTTACAGCTTCCCCTTGGATTCAGTCAACTGTATGGATTTTTGTTTTTAAATGGAGAATGGGTTATGAAAGTTAACTCAAGGTTTTTGATTTTTGGGATTCCTCTCTGTTGGGTCACCATATATTGACATCATTCTTTTCCTAAATGATACACACAACTTCTGTTGGGCAGCCCTCTCCACACAATGCCATCTTCAGACTCCATTCATCACTCCCTTTCCTGGACTCTTCAGGCTCCCATATGTTGCAAGTTCCAAAGGATGGACTATGTTCATTGGATTTGCTTGACCTTTTCACATTCATAAACAGTTCCTTAATAAACTGCTCAATTACTCCATCTGCATATATCATATTTCTCTTGCTGGCATCCTGGCCAACATCTTACTATGTAAAATATAAATCATGCTATATACTTTCAGAACATAGAATACATTTACATTCAACTTATTACATACTTAAACACAGCACTTGTGATTAATATAACCCAAACAAATTTCAGCCTTCTCAGGGAGACCAGAGGGTAAAAACAGTAGCCAAAAGGAACAAATAAAACCACAAAATGTGTAATATATTGGGGTAAGTTTGGAATGATATTAATCAAAACTACATTAGAAGGAATGGGTAAAATGCGAAAATAAGAATTTTGGGCAAAAGTTGGCAGGACCAAATAACCAGAATTCAGAATGTAAACAACCATGGTATTTTAAAATGAGAAAGAGAGAGAGAGAGAGAGAGAGAGAGAGAGAGAGAGAGAGAGAGAGAGAGAGAGAAGAGAGAGAGAGAGAGAGGGAGAGGTATATGTCCAAGGGAGGGCTTAAGGACATAGAATGCAGATTATAGAACCCTGCTAAGTAATAGCACTTTGAACCCTTCATACTATTCAATTGGCTGGTTCTGTCTAGGGTGCTACAAGAATCCATGATGCTGCGTATTTCCCTTCTCCCCGAGGACCAGGTAAACTGAAA
Organism: Lasiurus borealis; assembly: GCA_004026805.1. Lineage (NCBI taxonomy): Eukaryota > Metazoa > Chordata > Mammalia > Chiroptera > Vespertilionidae > Lasiurus > Lasiurus borealis. The sequence continues at coordinate 6,933 of PVJN01052440.1, read as the reverse complement.
GGATTCTTAATGCTTAACTGGTGTGTCTTCAAACCTTCCTGAAAACTAGTTTGTACTAAAGGCATCTTCCAGAAGAGCAAACTGTACCAGAATAAAAGAAGAGGTAGTGTCATTTGTCTCCCAGTTATTACACATTTGTACATGATTGATGCTAGCATTACTGCCACCAGCAATTGATCTGAACATATTACCATGCTAAAACAATTTACCATAAAGATCTAGAAGCAAATGTGAGAACGCTGAGAAGCAGTTTCAAAATAAGAGGCTACCGAAAAAATAACTTTAAGACTACTGGGTGGAAATACTTCAAATATCTGTACATAAATATAGGACTACATTTCTTCTTTTTCTTCCAATATTTTGCGTTGGCTGAAAAAATGATTACTCTATGTAATAAAATGTCCAAAAATTTTTTAAAAGATAGGAAGAGAATAAATTAGCTTATGCAACAAAATATATTTCTGTGTTTTTGGAAGAAATCCCAATTTAAATCTTAGGTTTCACTTTATTATGCCATTGTTACATCTAACAACACTAACCAAGGAAAATAAATAGATCTTTTCTTTACAATTTTTTTAATATAACAATGCTTAAAGAAAAAAAAGTGTAATTTCTCAGGAAAATTTCAAATGTATGATCAATGAGTAAAGTTTATCTATCTGGCAGTTTTGAGAAGCTTTGTAGCTATGATATTAAAGATCTTAAGTTTAAAATGTGATATTTAATATTTATGGGAGCACTGTAGTGACTTTTGAAAATGTCTACTTGGATTAGAATGAACTGGTGTGAGGTTGGAAAAAGAACTCAGAACAAATTGCAACATTGAGGAGAAAATAAGGCTGATAAGATCACTTGTGTCCCAGAGGGAGTGTGAGCCAAGAAAGTTCTATCTTCTATTTCCTCAGTCTCCGTACGAGTGTCAGGCAGCATGGTATATAATCCAAGAGTTTAAAAACATCTATGATTTGTATATCATGGATTCTAAAGTTTGGCCAACATATTTTCCTAGTGTTAAACCAAATAAATAGCAACTAAGGGTGATTATAACCTTATATGACTTTTTTTTTTTATTGCTTTCTGGCATTAACCCATGCATAAGATCTGCTTCTATTGTGTTTGAAATCAGGAAAGGCCTCAGAAAGTAATAAGTTCTAGCATCTGACAGATGGAAAGGGAGTAGATCTGGATTGGGAAGACATGGGATTTATAATCATAAGCTCTGAATTTATCATTTTGAGACCTGTTGTTTTGTGCTCAGGTATTAAAAGAAACTATTATTTTGAAAGATCTACTATGTGTTAGGCTCTGTATTAGGCACACTTCACACAGCTCAACTTGCGTAATATTCAGAATGGTCCTGTGTGTTTCTTGTTCAAGGATCACTTGGCTAAGCAGATGTGCAGTTTCCCAGAATCTCCTTCTCTACGATTCTAGCTTAGAGTTGGTCCAAAGAGAACTTTGTAAGAGAAGTAGAGAGATAAACCAAAGCCATGACTAATAGATTCTGAAGGTCATGGTGGTCAGATGCAGCAAAAGACAGATGCAAAGGTAGGCTATGACTAACAGTAACCCCAGGCTTACCACTGGCCTGTTGGCCGCAAACTCACAAATGCATTAGCACAAAGAGGCAATGGCCTTCCATAGACTTCTACACCTGCCCTGCTGCTGGATCCACTCCACAATATGCTTGTCTTCCAAATTCCCCTGAAAACTCTGACACATCCACTTGTGGCAGTGCTTCTGGAACCTGGTTGTTGATTTCCTCCTTATATTACAATTCTCCTTTCCAGATCCTTCCTTCTCTAGCATCTCCCATGATTGGTTAACTTCTGATAATAAATCCCCTATTCCATAGCAATCAGTGTGGTTATAATTCTGCCTTTGTATTACTGTCAGACATCATTCTTAGACCATATCAGCTTAATCCCTTCCAAAATCATTTGAAGTGAAATGGATTTTGCTATTAACCTCTCTACTTGTTATGCAAGTTCCTTAATAAAATATGCACATAAAAATCTGGTCAGCATTTTAAAAACCAAATTGGTGTCAGGAGACCTCCTGGGCATCATGTCACTTAATGGTAAATGTATCATTATTTGTTACCAGTTTAGACATTTCTTTTGAAGTATTGGCATTTCTCTTCCTTTCTTGGAACACCAACTGGTTTCAATTTTTGCCCTGGCTTCCAAGAGTCTCAGAGATATATATGTAAACTAGTTACAGGAACTATGTTAGCTCCCAATGTATTTGCTTATTCCTCTCTTTCAAGCATTTAACTAATTTCTTTTTTACAAATCTTGGAGTTACTTGACCTATATTTTAATTTGTGTGAAATCAGCAATGGTTGAGGTAGGCTAAGAAACTGACAAGATCTGTTTATTCAATGTCTACCTTATTTCACCTGGGCTTGACACTCTGTATGTCATTCTCTCCATCTTATTGTTTTCTTCTATTTTACAGATGAGGAAATTGAGATTCAGCTAGATTAAGGGATGCCAACTGGTCAATTGCAGAACTGAGACTTGAATGCAAATGTGTTTGATTCATCCTCTCTCTGTGTCAGATTGTCTTACTGGCTGAAAGAACCAGATATAAATACATGAGACACATTGAAATAAGAAAATCGCATCTCTGTCCTTCTTACCCTGATTTGAGAATGAAGACCTCAACATGGGTTACTTCTTTGTCTAATGGAGAAATGTGTGAGTATAAGTGAAACAGAAAGCAAACATTGTATGCAATAGAAGTTGATGATGAAAATAATAAAATTGATGGTAATACTGAAAATGTGGGCGATAAAGTTGATGAATATGAAGACAATCTATCATTCTAGTGCAAAAGAAAATTGTGACTATTTTTAACTACTTTACTCCTTGTGATTCCCATGTGGAAACTTACACCTTAATTGACAGATTTTATTACTGGATGGGATATATATTTCCTGACACCAATACCAATGATGTAAAGTGGCTAAAATGATTAACTGAGTGCTCACTATATATCAGGCATAGTTCTAAGCACTTTAGATATGTAAACTCATTTCATACTTAACATATAAATTTTTCTTACATATGCTACAACCAAGGCATAAAGAGGTTAAGTAATAATCCCTTGACCAAGATCACAGAGCTACTAAGTGGTAGAGGCAGAATTCAAATCCAGGGAGTCTGGCCCCAAATCCATGCTCTTAAGCCTGATTTTGTGCTTTATTCTCTTTCCAGTGGCCAGTGAAAACTAAGTTCAGATCTCAGTTTAAGTGTCAGCTTCTCTGAGTAGGAATGTAGGAATGTGGAATGACATCTTTCCTGTCCTGCCACACATTAGTCACACACTAAGCCTCTGAAAATTCAGTTTCCAGGTCACAGCAAGGGTCCTGAGATGACTTAGTCATTTGCAAAGATGACTATAGATAGTAGATTTTCAAAAAACTTAACTGTGGTGACTGATAGGATTCTTTTAAATAAATCATTTGCTTTTTTTTTGTTGTTGAGCTTAGAACTAAGCTAGGTGCTATGGACAGAAAATTAAACCACTAATCAGTTTGCTTTGGGTACAAGTAAAAAGATGCTAAAAATACTTGCTTAATTGGAATAAATTTTCCTGCAGCTGGTCTTCAAACATTCCATTTAGTGTAAGAAGATAAGAAAGGATGTAATTGAAGTATCCTTTCTCTTTTGCTCTTTATTTTCTCTGTGCAACCCACTACACCCCTTTATTCGAGAATTTATTTTTTGTGTTCCTTTGGCAATGTTAAGTTCTTTGAAAATCTACCATCTATAGTCACCTTTGCAAATGACTTAGTCATCTCAGGACTCTTGCTGAACTTGGAAACTATGAGTTTTCAGAGACTTAATGAGCGACTGATGTGTGGTAGGACAGGAAGGATGTCATTCTGCATTTCTACATTAATATCATCAGGAAAATAGCATTCTGGCCATAAGTTGACTGCAAGCGCTAGCATGGAGGACCAGTTCCTGCAAGATAAGGGAGGCTGCATGTTGGCACTGGGCAGGGGAGTGGCTGCAGTTCCAGAAGAAAGATTGTGGCTGCTGTGTTTTTCCTCTTCCTTGAGTTGGGAGTCACCCAGCCTGATCAGTTTCAGGTTGCTAAATAATCTCTAAAACTAAATAATCTCCAGGACTAATGAATATATACATGTCCAATGGAGAGAAGCCACAGAACAAAGAAGGCAATTACTACTGGTGACTGCATTTTGTCCCAATCTGTGCAATCACAAAGTTTTTTCAGATTGAGGGAGGGCAAATGAAAGAGAAAGGCTTAACTGAATTTGCAAGCTGATAACTTCGAGCTTCTTCTCAGTTAGTAAGAATTGAGCACCATACAGCAGACCTGATTGGTTGCTTCCAAGCTGAGCATTCTTTTGGTGTGGCTTAAACCAATGCCAGATGCTTTTTCTTTAGATAAAAAATGATTTTTTTTCCCATACTGTTTTCTAATCGTGGAACACCATCTTCCATGGGGAAAGTTCTCCCACTGGAATCTGATAATCTAGCAAAGCCTGCTGTAACTATCCTCTTCCTTTCAAGGTTTCTTCTTGCCTACTTACTTAGATCTGCCTTTAAAGTTTAGCATAGGGATGTAGTTTAGCATAGGGATGGAATGGGTATTCTGGGCTGGGATGGCATTACCATTGGATACTGCTGGAGGAAAAGGAGAAGACTTGACCACACCTTGTCTCCAAGCTGAGATTGCTAGGCAGGTGGAAAAGCAAGTACTCTTGTTTAAGCAGGGGGTTTCAATTTGTTAAGGTATAGAGGAGAGAGTGTTGGTTGCCTGTTGTGTGTGTGTGTGTGTGTGTGTGTGTGTGTGTGTGTGTGTGTGTGTATAGGGTGGCAAACCAATGCTTTTTACCCTTTGTAGTTGTTCAACAAAAGATTATAGAATTGAATGGAGCCCCTAAAATTTTATTGGAATATAAGGGGGACTAATAGGGAAAATAAAAGACTTATGACTTATTTTTCATAGTGACATAGGGACCTTTGGTCTGGAATCATTTGAGTCATTTGGACATCTGCCAGTTTTAATTGTTCTTCATTTTCTTGAAAATTGTGAATGTGAAAACTACTCTTACTTTGATTTTTGGTTAAAGATGGCTAGCAAAGGCTTTTTGGACATAGGCATAGAGTGACAACAAATACTCATTAAGCATCTTTGTTATATTATTTTCCTCATTTAATCCTCACAATTGTATGTGTTAATTATTATTGCTGTCCTTTATATATAAGAAAACTGAGTCTCAGGGGACTTTTACAGCAGTAGAATGTAACTCATAATGTGTCTCCAGGTATCTAAACTCTTAGATCCATGCTTTACCTTAAAGCCTCATTTCTGTAGGGTGTAATCAGCAATACTGAAGTGGGAAAAGTGAAGAACGAGGTTCATTACATCCTCAGGACAAATAAACTGTTCACAGCTGTTATTTATTTAAGGTTCTATTATGTGAAGTCTTCCAATGGGGGAGGTATAGAGAGGAAGGATTATCTATAGTTTCTCCATACTCTAGGAACTTAATATCTAGTTAGGAGATCAAAGGTTAGACACATGGCAAAATAATCAACTGATTAAAAGCTAAGAATGCTGTATATCAAATCAGTGTAGAGAGGGACTGAAATAGGCAGGGAGGGCTTCCAATGGCAGGCAAATCTTGATGTGAGTCAGGAAAGCATTAAAGGTTCCAGTGTGAGAAAGTTGTTCCAGGGGATGATATCAATGCAGGGGTAAGGATGAGATAGCTAAGGGAAGCAGCACAGTTAGAATTAAGGCTTTAATGGAAGGGACAGAGAATGATGAGGCTGGAAATGGAGATTGGGCCAGGTTATGGGTGGGCACTGAATGCTAAGGAGAGAAAGTTGGTTTTCATCCTAAACAACAAACTTACTTATTCACATATCCTAACAGCAAAAATGTTGTAAGTTGCACCTATTGTAGTTTGTATATGAACAGATATGTGTGTATATTTACATATACACATAAATACTAATCCATTATGTATATTATGAAACATATTCTCAGATAGTAGTTAAAATGAATTAATTAAGATGAAATGATTTTAATTTTGTAATTGAGGTGGCCAAAATACATTTGAGCTGATGTTCATTGTCATGAAAAAAACTTATTTAATCTATGTTCCAAATAGTTTTCTCTTTGGAATTATTTGTTCTTTTTTATCTTTTATAATTTTAAACTATTAGTTGGAAAGTTAAACTTCTATTTTTATTTTATAGAGGCTTACTCCTAACATATTGAGACCAACTGCTAAGTTGATCTGAAGCTGATCAATAACTGTGTCATTGCTCTGGGATGACAAGAAGAATTATAGATTCTTGTTTTCTCCCTCATTCTACCTCCAGTCATATTGGGACAATCTGGGATTTGCATTGAATGTTCTTATAGCTATCCATATTTATTAGTTATTTAATGAGCAGCAAAACATTACACAACCTTATGTTCACAAAGGCCATCACTTTGTCTTAGATTAAAGTTTTTCTGGAGAAGGTTTCAGAAAAATGTGTTTTTCAGAGAATACTGATATTTTGCCTTTGCAATTAAATTGTAGTTGAGCTGAATATAAGTTTTACTTCTAGACTCTAAATTTAAAGATGTTAATGCATCTTCTTACTAGATTTGTAGGCAAGATTTGTTTTAATGTACAAAAACTTGTGCTCATATTTACTGAGTTATTTTTGAAACAGCCTTAGAAAAATCTGTTAATTATATAATAGAGCAAAGATACACTTAGCAAACTTTCATTATCCTAAAACACCCCTTGGCAAACTAAAATATTTCTCACATTTTACTATTCTTTTTTTAAAATTAAATCTTTATTATTCAGATTACTATGTTTCTCTTTTTTCCCCTCCATAGCTCCCCTCAACCCAGCTCCCACCCCACCCTCTATCATTACCTCCCCCC
>PVJN01052439.1:0-14421 GCA_004026805.1 Lasiurus borealis | reverse complement strand
AGGATGAAGTAATGCAGAAGGAAGGGATGATGGGTGGAGTTAAAAGTGGGGATATTGGGGGCGGGACATGAAAGGGGTATGGGGGGAAATAATGGGAGTGCTCTTCTGCACTTTGCCAAGGACACAATACTGTCTAAGAGGTCAAGCTTTAATGATATATTTTCCTTCCTCAGAAGCCGTCCATAACTAAGGAAATGGTGGCAACTCCAGTGAGTCTCCAAGGAAGATTCTCTATGGCTTGTACTCCCTCAAGCCAGCAGCGCTCACAAGGCCGGGCCCAGGGTGCTGCAGATCTGAGCACCTTGTATATGAAGGGGTCAGTCAAGCGTTCCACTCTCTCAGCAACTAAAATGAATGTCAGGTAAAGAACTCCAAATGTGATGGAGGATAAGGTCTCAAACTTTATAGCTTCTAATACATTTCAGGTGGACCACATGAAATGTTTTCACATTGATAAAAAAGAACTAAGACTGGCCAGTTGGATCAGGTCATTGAAGTGTTGTCCCCTACACTAATAAAGATTGTGTGTTCAGTCCTTGGTCAGGGCACATACCAGAGGCAAAAGATCTATGTTTCTCTCACTCTCTCTCTCTCTTCATTCCCCTCTCTAAAATTGATGTTTCTCACACTCTCTCTCTCTCCATTCCCCTCTCTAAAATCATTATATTCAGCCAAGACTGGTTTGGCTCAATGGATAGAGCGTCGGCTTGCGGATTGAAAGGTCCCAGGTTCAATTTCGGTTGGGGGCATGTACCTTGCTTGCGGGCACATCCCCACTGTGGGGCGTGCAGGAGGCGGCTGATTGATGTCTCTCTCTCATCGATGTTTCTGACTTTCTATCTCTCTCCCTTCCTCTGTGTAAAAAATCAATAAAATATAAAAAAATAAAAAATAAATAAAAATAAATAAAATAAAATCAATATCTTCAGGTGAAGAATAATGGGGAAAAAAATGAAAAAGAGGATCAGAACAGAGAGAAAGATCAGCAAATTTTTTTTTTAAGTCCTAATATTTTTCTTTAAATGTGTATTTCATTTTCTTGTTTTAGGCAACTTATCTAAGTTCACATTTGATTTACTATTATAAGTAAAGAGAAAATAAGATATATATGAACATTTTTTATCTTAATCTATACCTGCAAATATGTGTAAAGAGAAATTTTTTTTTATTGATTTAAACACACAGTTGCAGCTAAATTCCTATAGAAAATCTCTCAATGCAGTGAATTAAAAAATGGACTTGTCCTAAAGTAGAAATACTCTAACTCAGTGGTCAGCAAACTCATTAGTCAACAGAGCCAAGTATCAACAGTACAACGATTGAAATTTTTTTAATATATTTTATTGATTTTTCACAGAAAGGAAAGGAGAGGGATAGTTAGAAACATCGATGAGAGAGAGAATTGATCAGCCACCTCCTGCACACCTCCTACTGGAGATGTGCCCACAACCAAGGCACATGCCCCTGATCGGAATCGAACATGGGACCTTTCAGTCTGCAGACTGATGCTCTATCCACCGAGCCAAACCAGCCAGGGCTGAAATTTCTTTTGAGAGTCAAATTTTTTAAACTTGTTCTAACACCACTTCTTTAAAATAGACTCGCCCAGGTTGTGGTATTTTGTGGAAGAGCCACAATCAAGGGGCCAAAGAGCCTCATGTGGCTCGAAAGCCATAGTTTGCCAACCACTGCTCTAACCTATTGGGCATTGCAGTATCATAGCTATCTCATGCCCACTGATCCCTGTTTTTTTTGCTTGTACATTTTCTGACATCAGGGTGCCACTCAACTACTACTGTCCCCACAGATGAAGATCTTCATGCTTTCTTTTTTTTTCCCCAGAGAGGAAGGGAGAGAGAGGGAGAGAAACATCAATGATGAGAGAGAATCACTGTTCGGCTGCTTTCTGGGGATCAAGCCCACAACCTGAGCATGTGCCCTTGACCGGAATCAAACCCAGGACTCTTCATTCTGCAGGCTGACGCTCTATCCACTGAACCAAACTGGCCAGGGCATTTTCCTTTCTTTTAATACCAAAATTTTATTCTCCTTTTTTAAGAGCATCTGCAGCATCTAATAGAGTTGGTACATGGTAACATGTCCCCAACATGTGCAGTCACAGTCATCTGACATTGATTTTATCCTCATCTAGAGAAATGGTTATTGATTTTTTTTTTTTTTTAAGAGAGAAAGGAAGCAGGGGAAGAATGTCCATGTGAGAGAGAAACATTAATCAGTTGCCTCCTGTTTTCATCCTAACCAGGGATAGAACCTACAGTCTGGGCATATGCCCTGACTTCAAAGTGAACCTGCAACCTTTTGGTATACGGGATGATGCTCCAACCAACTGAGCCACCAGCCAGAGCTGATAATAGTTTTTAAATCTTAAAAATGCCCTTCAGGTTAGATGAGTTAGCTTGGAATATGAGGTACCTATACTTAGCAGTTCTTATGGTATTTTTAATATATTTTATTGATTTTTCACAGAAAGGAAAGGAGAGGGATAGTTAGAAACATCAATGAGCGAGAGAATTGATCAGCCACCTCCTGCACACCTCCTACTGGAGATGTGCCCACAACCAAGGCACATGCCCCTGATCGGAATCGAACATGGGACCTTTCAGTCTGCAGACTGATGCTCTATCCACCGAGCCAAACCAGCCAGGGCTGAAATTTCTTTTGAGAGTCAAATTTTTTAAACTTGTTCTAACACCTCTAGCCTTTGTTTCATTGCAATCTGCAGAATAGCCTGGATCTACAGCATCTATCCTAGCACAGCCAATTTTCCTGTTAGAATGTCTTTGGGTGTTGATTCAGGATCACCATCAACACCTCATCACCAACCCTGTATATATTTATATCTGTCATTAGTAGATACTCATTGAATGTAAGACACTGCGTACTCACCATTATTTTATGAACCAGCAAGAAAAGTCATTGCCATGACATATTATCAATGTAAAACATCCCAATCTCAGTTATGTCAAAATGTAGGAAAACTATGCATCAGAAAATCAATGAAACACATTGTGGCAGTTTGATATGATTAAAAGATGAGTTTATGTACCACCCAAATGAATAATATTATTTTAGGAAGATGTAAGGTTTGTTTCCATTTGGCAGAGCAATCTCCTGTTCCCTCTAACTTGCCATTATCAAGAAGAGAAGAAATAAGGGAAGCTTCTTTGAGTACCTGCTAATCTGTAACTTGAGGCCTGCAAGCATCTCCTTGGAGCTCTGGCTAATACTGTCATTGGCCAATGCTGAGTGAAAAGAGAATACAAGCCATCTCCACAGAGAAAAGGGAAAATGCAAATTGACTGTACCTCCATGGTGCCCACCAGCCAACCAGCAGTGAGTATGCAAATTAACCCAACAAAGATGGGTTAAATTGCATACATGGGCACTGAGCTGCCTGGGTCCCAGGAACATCCTTGAGATGCAGGCCACTCCTAGCATGTAGGCCCATGTGTAGGCCCTGAGCAGCCAGGGTCCCACAATGCCCCCAGCCATTCTGGCCCTATGGGCACAGGCACCAGGCGGCTAGGGGAGGGGCGGCTGCTTGCAATTGTGCTGGTGCCAAGTGGTGGCCTGGGTTCATGCTTCTAGATCCCCACCTTGGCACCCACAACACCGGGCTGCTGGCCTTGGGGGCATGCCCCCAACAGCAGCTGCTGTGCAGCTCAAGCCCACACACCCTCAAGCCCGGCGCCCATAGCACAGGTCTGCCAGCTTTGGGGATGTGCCCCCTGGGCTGTGGGGACATGCCCCTAGCCCAGTAGACACAACGCAGGGGGTCCTCTGGGCATGAGCTGCAGAGGAAACACCTTTTTTTAAGAAATATATTTTATTGATTTTTTTACAAAGAAGAAGGGAGAGGGATAGACAGTGAGAAACATTGATGAGAGAGAATCATCAATCAGCTGCCTCCTACACACTCCCCACTGGGGATGTGCCCCCAACCAAGGTACATGCCCTTAACAGGAATCAAACCTGGTACCCTTGAGTCTGTAGGCCAAAGCTCTATCTACTGAGCCAAACCAGTTCGAGCGTAAACACCTTTTCTGACCACTCATTGGCTAGGCTCCTGGTACACCACTCACAGTGTTCTTAGTAACTTGGGTAATAAGAATCCAAGAAGGTGATCTAGGGTTTTCCCACCACATTCCTGGAGGAAAAACAAAGGTCTGCTGCTGGAGGGGCTAAGAAATATCATAACCTGCCTTGTCCAGTTTGGCTCAGTGGATAAAGCCTCGGCCTGCCGAACGCAGGGTCCAGGTTTGATTCTGATCAAGGGCATGTACCTAGATTAAAGGCTCCTTCCAGGCTGGGGCCCATGTCAAGGCTCCTGCAGGAGGCAACCAGTCAAAGTGTTCCTCTCACATTGATGTTTCTCTCTGTCTTTCCCTCTCTCTCCCACACTCTCTATCAATGGAAACATATCCTCAGGTGAGGATAAAAAAAAATAGAAAGAAAGAAATATCATATCCTATGAAAAAGGCATCTTGAAAATGGCTAAAGAAAGTTGTCATTTTTTTTTATGGTGAAGGGACTGGAATCCATGTTGATGAAAACACTTTGGCAGTTGCAGTGGCTGCAGCAGCAGAGTGATGGGGCTGGTGCCTTCCCCTCTTCAGCCCTGTTGCCTCCCGCAGAGAAGCGGGCCCTAAGCTGTCAGTAGGACATCCCCTTAGGACTCCCAGTCTGTGAGAGAGGGCAGGCTGGGTTGAGGGGGACAAACCCCCGAGTGCACAAATTTTGTGCACGGGGCCCCTGGTCCTATATAATAAAAGCATAGTATGCAAATTGTCCCCTCCATTGGGAGTTCTGGGATTTCAACCAGGTGCAAGTCAGCTAGGGGAGGCCCCAGCTAGTGGTTGTGGCAGGTGACTGGGGGAAGAGAGAGAGGTCTCAGCCAGCTGCTGCCAGCTGCTAGGGATCCTACCAGTGCACAAATTTCATACACTGGGCCTCTAGTGTTTTATAAATAACAAAACTTGATAAATGATTTGCTTTTGCATAAGTGTTTTAAGAGCATCTCTATTCTGCAAAGGAGGTTCATTTGTGTAACAGTATCCTGGGGATCAAGTTGGTGCATGGGGGCCCTTTCACTGTTTGGTGATGGACAAGTGGCTTTGTTTATAAGCTTGACAGTTACTCTTAACACTACTGATGTCTTATACTCCACTGTCCTATTTAGGTTTTCAGCTGCTACTAAAGATAATGAATATAAGCGTTCACTGACTAAAACTCCAGCCAGAAAGTCTCCACATGTGTCCATATCTGGAAATACCCCAAAAGGCCAGGCCGTGCTTGGGACAAACAAGTTAAAGATCACAAAGGGGGATTCTGCTACAGGTAAAAAAATATATTGGTTCATCTTTAAGCCATGTAACCTCCTGAAATTAAGTTTATCTGTTTCCTTAAGCCTCTCCATATCTGTAAAATCAAAAGCAAACATTTCACCATAGCGTATTTTTCATTGTATATTGGTGAGGGAAATGCTAGAATCACAAACAAAAAACTAGTATCTGCCTGAGGACTCCATCCCTTCCAAGAGGAGTCCTAAGATGTGATGCTCTCTGAAAAGCATTCAGCCCCTTCTCAGACTGAGGGATGAGGAGGACCATGACTGCCTCCAGTGGCCTGCAGGACTCTGAAACAAACAGGATCCCAGAGTTCATGGAATCAGTGCCACACTATTGACTAGTGCAGTGGTCAGCAAACTGCAGCTCTGTTGACTAATGACTTTGCCGACCACTGGGATACAGGCTTAATCACAAGGAACAACAACAGCCTGTAATTATTGGAACCAAGAATCTAGGTCAGTGGTTGGCAAACTTATTAGTCCACAGAGCAGCAAACTGCGGCTCGCAAGCCACAGTTTGCTGACCACTGGACTAGTGGACTGAGTAAGCCAGAATAAGCCATGTAGATACCCTTGTTATGAATAACAAACAAAGCCATGAATCTTTTCCATTTATGTAATTTAGGTTCCCTGCAGGCTTTATGTCTGTATTAATGAAAATGTTACTGTTAATAATATATCATTTTTAAGAAAGGTGAATAATATTAGGGAAATTCTTTAAACAGGATTCTAAAGTCTTAGCTGATCATAGGAAATCTCATAATGTTTAGACTATTTGGGGGGAAGCTACCAGGGAAAACAAATCTCAGTGGTTAACTTTTTTCAGTTATTCTTTTTCTCCTCTCTTTTAACCTTATATTATATTTTTAAGATTGAGAAGTTGATACTTTAATAAAAAATTATAATGTCTTTCTCTCTCTTTTTTTTTTTTCTAATCAAGCCCTTGGGTTTTGTGTTGGCTTTTTTAGTTATTACCCCATTCAAGTTTTCAGCTGAAGCAGCACAGACTCCAGTCTCCAACAAGAAACCAGTGTTTGATCTCAAAGCAAGTTTGTCTCGTCCCCTTAACTATGAGCCACATAAAGGTATGTGAAATGTTTTGTGGTACAAGACATCCAAAGACTTAAGATTAACCCATAGCCCACTGAGGATGTGACTCAGATGGAAACCTTATTTGACTGCCTAGAATTCCTGCCCCTACTCCCCAAGATTAAAAAGAATGGACAGCCGAAACTGGTTTGGCTCAGTGGATAGAGCGTCAGTCTGCAGACTGAAAGGTCCCAGTTTCAATTCTGGGAAGGGCACGTATTTTGGTTGCAGGTACATCCCCAGTAGGGGGTGTGCAGGAGGCAGCTGATCAATGTCTCTCTCTCATCGATGTTTCTAACTCTATCCTTCTCCCTTCCTCTCTGTAAAAAATTAATAAAAATAGAAAAAGAATGTACATTAAGTAAATATTAAATATCTGATTTACTTACATTTTTGTTAATCAAAAACATAATTTGTAATCAATGTTTCTACAAAGAATTAACATTTCAGACAAAATCAAGAAACATAGAAGTGAGCCTGTGGGTTAATGAATGTTTTCTTTTTCTTTTCTTCTTTAATATATTTTATTGATTTTTTTACAGAGAGGAAAGGAGAGTGATAGAGAGCTAGAAACATTGATGAGAGAGAAACATTGATTAGCTGCCTCCTGCATACCCCCTACTGGGGATGTGCCTGCAACCAAGATACATACCCTTGACCAGAATCGAACATGTGAACTTTCAGTCTGCAGGAGGATGCTTTATCCACTGAGCCAAACCGGTTTTGGCACGAATGTTTTTTTTACAGCTTTCAAAGGATCCCAGACTGCTGGGGACCACCGGTCTAACAATTAGGATGTTTATTGGCCAGATGTCATTGAGCATATATTAAAGTTATTCTTACACATATAAAAAATATCAATACTTAATGTCATCTCTTTTTTGTGCTTCTGGAATTACTTTTTTAAAAAGCTTCCTACACTGAAACCGGTTTGGCTCAGTGGATATAGCATCAGCCTGTGGACCGACTGAAGGGTCCTGGGTTCGATTCTGGTCAAGGGCATGTATCTTGGTTGCGGGCACATCCCCGGGGAGGGGGGGGGGGGGCATGCAGGAGGCGGCTGATCAATGTCTCTCTCTCATTGATGTTTCTGGCTCTCTATCCCTCTCCCTTCCTCTCTGTAAAAAATCAATAAAATATATTTTTAAAATAAGTAAAATAAAAAGCTTCCTACAATAATCATGTTTATGTAATAACTAGAGGCCTAGTGCATGAGATTTGTGCACTGAAGTGGGGGGGGGGACCTCTTAGCCCAGCCTGTGCTCTCTTAGTCTGAAACCCCTCCAGGGATATCCAGCTGATGGCTTAGGCCCACTCCCTAAGCCAGCAGTCAGACATCCTTAGCACTGCTGCAGATGCAGGAGAGGCTCCACCACCTCCACTGCACTTGCCAGGCATGAGCCCAGTTTCTGGCTGTGTGGTGCTTCTCCTGTGTTGTTTCTGCCCCCTGATGGTCAGTACGTGTCATAGCCACCAGCCATTCTGCCCTTTGGTTGATTTGCATATTAGCCTTTTATTATATAGGATGTTTATTTTTATTTTTAATATATTTTTATTGATTTCAGAGAGGAAGGAAGAGGGATAGAGAAATAGAAACACCAATAATAAGAGACCCATTGATCAGCTGCCTCCTGTATGCCGCCTACTGGGGATCAAGCCTGCAACCTGGGCATATGCCCTAACTGGGAATTGAACCAGGGACCTTCAGTCTACAGTCCGTCCAATGCTCTATCCACTGAGCCAAACTGGCTAGGATGTTTATCTTTAAATTACGAATGTCAATGAAACATGTAACATAAATCTTATTTAGTTGTGGTAAAAATACATCTACTTCTCTCACATACCCATTTTTTTCTCCCCAAATTTTCCCATCTGTGGCAATGGCACCTCTTTCTGTTGAGTTATCTACTGAGTCATCAGGGCAGAAACCTAAGAGTCCTCTTTGGCTCCTCACTTTCTCTTAGACATCATCTCCAGCCCATCAGCTAGTCCTTTCACCTCTACCTTTGAAAAAGATCTTTAATCAGACCACTTTCACCCCTCCATTGTGACTCCCTTTGGTCCAGGTCATCATCATCTTTTCCTGGGCTTCTAGAATGACTTATTTGCCTTAAAAACAACCTTAAAAACAAACATCACTGTCTTGCTCAGAATCTCCTGAGGTTTCCCATCTCTTTCCCAACTTCATTCACTGCCTCCTTTCTTTCCTAACTTTAGGACATGCACATTGGTGTTTGAGTTCCTTAGACACACCAGCTCATCCCCACCTCCAGGTCTTTGCATTGTATCTCTCTGACTCACCTGGAATATTGTTGCCACAAACCTTTGTACAGCTTTCTCCCTCATTTTATTGGGACATCCACTCAGCTATCACCAATTCCGGCCTTTCTTCCACTCCCTGCCTCCCAGTTTTACTCCTTAGCCTGGTGCACACTTCTTCATAGCATGAGTCACCACTTGATGTTATGTTACTTTAGTCATCTACTTCTACCACTGGCATATAAGACCAAGAAAGCAAGGACTTTGACTGCTTGGTTCACTGCTTATGTTCCCAGCTCTTACAACAGCCCCTGGCACATGCAGGGTGTGCTCTAAAGTGTTTGCTATGGGAATGAATATGACCACCACCTTTGGCTGACAGTAGAAAACCTGGATTAAAGCTTCATCTGTGCTTATTATTTTTATATCCTAGGCAAGTCAGTTCCTTTATGGAAGGGAAAATAAGTACTACTTCAGTAATTATGGGTGTGAACATCATTTTTATGAAATGGTAAACTTTCAAATGATAATCAGTGGTACTCAGACATAGGCCACAAACTATAAAAAAACAGCAATATCTAAATATCTGGAATTTGTTCTAAAACCAACATAATATTCCCACTTGTTCTATTCCAAATACAATTTATGAGCTAACAATAACAACAAACTGCACAGGTGAAGTACCACTTTTTTTAAATACCACTTTAATATCTATATATAAATATAGACATATAAGGCTAATATGCTAAGTGTCCAACCATCCCAGTAATGATGTCACATAGCAACGCCCAGCTTCCTTTCCCTAGCAACAACTAGCCTCCTTGGATTTTCTCCAGTCCAGGAACACAACTTGCTTTATAGCCAAGTGCAAACATTTCACACTTTAACCAAATGTCTGTGAAGCGTTTTCCCATGCCTCATCTCATTTGATCTTCACAGAAGTCCTGGAGTAGGAAGATTGGAGACTCGGTAGAATCATATTTTATTTTCATTAGCCAGAAAATTTCCAGATTTAGAAAGTTTAGAAGCTTGACCCCACTGAAAAGAAGTAAGAAATGGTGGACCTTAAAAATCCCTTCATTTTGCCGAAACCGGTTTGGCTCAGTGGAGAGAGTGTCGGCCTGCGGACTGAAAGGTCCCAGGTTCGATTCCGGTCAAGGGCATGTATCCTGGTTGCAGGCACATCCCCAGTAGAGGGTGTGCAGGAGGCAGCTGATTGATGTCTCTCTCTCATCAATGTTTCTATCTCTCTATCCCTCTCCCTTCCTCTCTGTAAAAAAGCAATAAAATATATTTAAAAAAGCATTTTAAAAAAAAAATCCCTTCATTTTCTCGCGCAGAATATAGTCAAACACTGCTGCAGTTAAATATTTTACCCTTTGTTCCCCCTGTGTGATCTAAAATAATCTGCTTTGTGTTGATATTTACTGCTGTGTTGCTGACAATTACCTGAAAGAGAAGTTGGGGTGCTTCACTGGGCTGGAAAAGTTTAGCTACATCAGAAAGCAGGTTTATTTAAGCAAGTTTAATATATATATGTGTGTGTGTATATATATATATATGTGTGTGTGTGTATATATGTGTGTATATATATATATGTGTGTGTGTATATATATATATATATATATATATATATATATATGGCTAAGTTGATTGCTCATACAAAATACAAATAAAGCACTCACTGGCGCCAATCACACGCATGTATTTCGGTCTGTCATTGTCTATCGTGAATTTGGTTGACACTTCTATTAAAGAGAAAAGGCAAATAGTGATATTAAAATATTTCTTTTCATTAATTTCCTTTCAATGTGTACAATAGTGCACCAGGCCACTAGTTAAACATAATACTTAGGCAACCTTGAAATAAACTGTTTGGTTGTAATGGTTCCTTTTTTTTTTTTTTTGGTAATGGTTCCTTTTAATGTGCTATGTAATGGGAGTTGTTTTTTGTTTTTAGTTGTTAAGGTTTTTTGTTTTTTTTAATTAATATATTTTTATTTATTTCAGAGAGGAAGGGGGAGAGAGAAAAAAATATCACTGATGGGAGAGAAACATTAAGGTTTTGTCTTTGTCTTTCCAAGGATTAAAAAATAGAACACATGCCCAGCCAGAGTGGCACAGTAATTGAGCATCTACCTATGAACCAGGAGATCATAGTTTGAGTCCAGGTCAAGGCAGATGCCCAGGTTATGAACTCGATCCCCAGTAGGGGGCATGCAGGAAGCAGCTGATCAATGATTTCATCATTTATTTCTCTCTCTCCCTTCCTCTCTGGAATAAATAAGAATATTATTTAAAAATAGAACATGTTATTTAGAGAAAAAATGCAATTTATATCTATGGAATATGAAATTGAAAGTAATAAAAGACTTACACTGGCAAATGTGTATTAAAACAAAGTATAAATGTTGATAGCAAGCAAATAGCCACAGATGAATAAACTTAAGACTATAAATACAAAAGTCTTCATTGATCTATCTTTGTCTCTGTCCTAAACTAGGAAAACTGAAACCATGGGGACAATCTAAAGAAAATAAATCTCTGAATGAACATGTAAGCAGAGTTAGCTTCCACAAGAAAACTTACAAACAACCTCGTTTTCAGACCAGGTGAGCACATAATTATCCAGTTCTATAAGTCTTTTAATTTTGAAAGACTGTATATAAAAGCAGAACCTTTGAGGGATAGAGAGTCTCAGTAAGTGGTGTATAAGAGGCTAGAAGTGGAATCACAGAACTTTCTAAAAGTTCTAATTGTGGATTCTAATTCAGTAGGTTCAAGGTGGGGCCCAAGCATCTGCATTATATCCAAAGCTCTACAGATTATTCACAAGAAGACCGATTCAGAGCACTGCTTTTATAGGATCTGTCTGCCCAAACTGTGTACCTGATATTCCTCCAGATAACAGTGCCCAGGGCACCTAGTTATGCAGATGGGTGTAATTTTTTAAAATATATATATATTTTTTATTGATTTTCCACAGAGAGGAAGGGAGAGGGATAGAGAGCTGGAAACATCGATGGGAGAGAAATATCAATCAGCTGCTTCCTGCAGCCTTTTACTGGGGATGTGCCCGCAACCAAGGGACATGCCCTTGACCGGAATTGAACCTGCAAACTTTCAATCTGCAGACTGATGCTCTATCCCCTGGCCAAACCGGTTTCGGCTGGATGTAAATTTTTTACTTTCAGGAAAACCAGGCTTACTAGGATTCAAGGCCCTACACGGGGGCGAAAACCCAGGATGGTCCTTAGAGGCTTTTATCTATATGAAAACCAAGTTAAAGCCAGAGCTTGTCTTGGGCTGCAACTGGTCCTGATTGAGTCGACTCCTGCATGAAACACTCCTGATACAGAGTTACCTGTCATTTGACTTGCCTCATCCACCTGCCACCAAAATCTTGAATAACTATATTTGCTGTTAAGATCATTAACATGATCCTGGGACTTCCCGCCCCCCTGCCCTCATCCCTTTCATAAAAACATAGTGGTTTACATTTGCAGCAACCTGGATAGCATTATGCTAAGTGAAATAAGCCAGTCAATGCAAGAAAAATACCACATGATCTCACTCATTTATGGATAATAAAGAACATCATTAATGAACAAAAAGATAGATACAGAGGCAGTAAAGCATCAAACAGACTGTCAAATTATAGTGGGAAAGTTAGGGAGAGGTGGGGTAGATAAGAGATCAACCAAAGGACTTGTATACATGCATATAAGCATAACCAATAAACACAACTGGGGGGTTAGGTTATGCATGGGAGTGGGGGGGGCAATGGGAAAATATGTATACATGTAATACATTAATAAAAATTTTTTTTAAAAGAAAAAAAACATAGTTTAAATCAGTGGTTCCTACTTTCAACGTTTTCACTAGACTATGTAAATTTGAGCTTGACGTTTTGACTTCCGGAAGTAGATATTTACCAATTAAAACTACAGGGGTTGGGTTCAGGTACCAGGGTACCTTCAGGTTGCAATTCTGTGCTTGACTTTGGAATTTATAGCCCTTGAACATTGCAATGATTTTCATCACAGACCACCAGATAAGACTGCAGTGTGCCTATAACTATGTTTTGCACAAGTATGCTAGATATCTTGTTAAATTTGAACATTAGTCTAACAAGTGCTTCCAAGTGATCTGTTATGGAGCTTCACTAGAGCCTAATATGTACCTGTCCCTTTTAGGGAGGAGCAACGGAAGAAACACGAACAAGAACGAAAGGAGAAGAAAGCAAAGGTTTTGGGAACTCGAAGGGGCCTTACTATGGCTGCAGATTAATAGTTTAACATTCTGTAAATATTACTTTATTCTGAAACTTTTTTTGTAAATATTTTTATACTGTCCTTCCTACTTTAGTCAAGAGATCTTTTTCTGCTCTTAACTTTGTTCCTAAGTCCCCGTATAACTCAATATTTTCATGAGATCTGTCCTATACTTTTTTCCCCCATCCTATAGTGTTTCTTTTTCCATCCTATTCTTGACCTAGATTTTTAATGTCAGTTTCACCCTCCTAGCTCTAATATTAACAGAATTGCAATCCTCTTCTAGGCAAGAGCATTTAACTAGAGGTAGCTTATTATAACACAAGCTTTAGTAGAAATTGACTAGTAATAAGATATGGATAGGGTAAGCTGGGAGAAGTCCCCTTTCTCATCCTCCAGAGAATCTAGTTATCTTAATAAAAAAAAGGGGCCATATGGTTGGTTATGACATCAAAATTTTACCCATGAGAAGTGTGTTTTTTTCAAGCTTACGTACCTTTTGTTCAACTCACTTCATGTAATTGTCATCTCATTCAATATCTTAAAAACAAAAACTCTATAGCTCATTCTAACTTTGCTTATTTAACAATATACAAGGCCATGTTGAAATTTCAGGATTGCTGCTTTTAAGGATTACTATGCTGTTAAACTTAAATTTTATTCAACTTATGAAAAGACTTAGCATCATATCCATGTTTGTTGCACCTAAGTGGAACTTCTGAGTTTTGTACTGCTTCAGATTTTCATAAATAAAGGTTTTTCTCTCAGGGGTAGATTCATTCATTTTTTTTTTTTATTTTTTTTTATGAGATGATGTTGGGACTGGGATTTTTTTTTTTTTTTCAATATGTTTTTATTGATTTTTTTACAGAGAGGAATGGAGAGGGATAGAGAGTTAGAAACATCAATGAGAGACACTGATCAGCTGCCTCTTGCACACCCCCTACTGGGGATGTGTCCGCAACCAAGGTACATGCCCTTAACCAGAATAGAACCTGGGACCTTTCAGTCCGCAGGCCGACGCTCTATCCACTGAGCCAAACCGGTTTCGGCTAGATTCATTCTTTGTAAACATAATTGGCTTCCAAAATTTAGTTGACCGAATAAGATGTATTCCTCAAGCATCCTCTCCTGACCACCTACTTCCACCCCAAGAAGAAATGCCCATGTCCTTTTGTATTTTCACATATATCAGTGGTCAGCAAACTCATTAGTCAACAGAGCCAAATATCAATAGTACAACCATTGAAATTTCTTTTGACTTCTGTGCATGGGCCATGAAGTTTCAATTGCACTCTACGTGCGCGCCTGCACGTGGTATTTTGTGGAAGAGCCACACTCACAGGGACAAAGAGCCGCATGTGGCTCACAAGCCACAGTTTGCAGACCACTGACATATACGAACCCACTGAACAGGGCATATTCCTGGGA
>PVJN01052438.1:0-14095 GCA_004026805.1 Lasiurus borealis | reverse complement strand
GAAGTATTAGCCATTGCAATTAGACAAGAAGAAGAAATAAAAGGCATCCAAATTGGAAAAGAAGAAGTAAAGCTGTCCTTATTTGCAGATGACATGATATTGTACATAAAAAACCCAAAGGACTCCATTCCAAAACTAATTGACTTAATTAATGAATTCGGCAATGTAGCAGGATACAAAATTAATGCTAAGAAGTCTGGAGCATTTCTATACACTAATAGTGAAATTACAGAAAGAGAGACTCAAAAAGCAATCCCATTTACCATCGCACCAAAAAAATTAAGATACCTAGGAATAAACCTAAATAAAGAGGTAAAAGACCTATATGCAGAAAAGTACAGGATACAGAAAAAAGAGATAGAGGAAAATATTAACAGATGGAAGAGCATACCATGCTCATGGATTGGGAGAATCAATATCATTAAAATGTCCATACTACCCAAAGCAATCTAGAGATTCAGTGCACTACCCATTAAAATACCAACGACATATTTCACAGACCCAACAAGAACTCTTCATAGATTCATCTGGAACAAAAATAGACCACGAATGGCTACAGCAATTCTGAGAAAGAAGAATAAAGAGCGTGGGATCTCAATACCAGATTTCAAGCTATATTACAAAGCAACTGCTCTCAAAACAGCCTGGTACTGGCACAATAACAGACATATAGACCAATGGAATAGGATAGAGAACCCAGATATCCACCCAAACCACTATGCTCAACTAATATTTGACAAAGGAGGCATGAACCCTCAATGGAGCCAAGATAGCCTCTTCAATAAATGGTGTTGGGAAAATTGGACAGATACATGCAAAAAAATGAAACTGGACCACCTACTTACACCAAATACAAAAATAAACTCCAAATGGATACAGGACTTAAACATTAGAAGGGAAACCATAAAAATAGTAGAGGAATCCACAGGCAACATAATCTCATATATATGCCAAAAGAACTTCTTCACTGATACTGCTTAAAAGGCAATGGAAGCTAATGAAAAAATGAACAAATGGGATTACATCAAAATAAAAAGCTTTTCCACAGAAAAAGAAACCATCAACAAAACAACAAGAAAGATCACTGTTATGGGAGAACATATTTGCAAATATTATCACTGATAAAGGTTTAATCTCCAAAACCTACAGGCAACTTATACAACTTAATAAAAGGAAGATGAACGATCCAATAAAAAAATGGGCAATGGACCTAAATAGAACCTTTTTGAAAGATGACAGAAGGAAGGCCAAGAGACACATGAAAACATGTTCAAAGTCATTAATCATACCAGAGATGCAAATCAAAACGACAATGCGATACCATCTTACACCGGTCAGAATGGCAATCATCAACAAATCAACAAACGACAAGTGTTGGTCTGGATGTAGAGAAAAAGGAATCCTTGTGCACTGTTGGTGGGAATGCAGACTGGTGCAGCCACTGTGGAGAACAGTATGAAGTTTCCTCAAAAAACTAAAAATGGATCTCCCATTTGATCCTGTAATCCCACTCTTAGGAATTTATCCTAAGAAATCACAAACACCATTCAGCAAGGATTTATGCACCCTTATGTTCATAGCAGCACAATTTACAATAGCTACATTTGGAAACAGCCTAGGTGCCCGTCAGCAGATGAGTTGATCAGAAAACTGTGGTACATCTACACAATGGAATTCTATGCTGCTATTAAAAGGAAGGAATTCTCAACATTGCAACAATCTGGGTGGTACTGGGGAGCCTTATGCTTAGTGAAATAAGCCAGTCAGTGAGGGAGAAGCATCACATGATCTCACTCATTGGTGGATAATAAAGAACATTATAAACTGATGAACAAAAGGATAGGTACAGAGGCAGTAAAGCTTCAAACAGACTGTGAAATTAGAGCAGGAAGATTAAAGTTAGGTGAGGTAGATAAGAGATCAATCAAAGGACTTGTATGCATGCATGTAAGCATAACCAATGAACCTAGACATTGGGGGGGGGGTTGGGGTGTGCCTGGGAGGGAGGGGGGCAATGGGGATATATGTATACAAAATAAATAAATAAATAAATAAATAAGAAAGAAAAAATGCTGAGTCACTGATCATCCCAGATATGCAAATTAAAACTTCCATGCGGTATCATCTCACACCAGCTGGAATGGCTATCATCCACAAATCAACAAATGACAAGTGCTGGAGACAATGTGGAGAAAAGGGTACCCTAGTATACTGCCAGTGGGAGTGGAAACTAGTGAAGCCACTATAAAAAACAGTGTGGAGTTTCCTCAAAAAATTAAAAATGAAACTGCTATCTGACCCAGTGATGTCACATCTAGGAATATATCCTAAGAACCCTAAAGAACCAATCAAAAAAATTATATGCACCTCTGTTTATTTCAGTGTAGTTGACAATAACTAAAATCTGGAAATACCTCAATTGCCTATTAGTATATAAATAAATAAAAAAGCTGTGATATATTTACAGCATGGAATGTTATGCAACTGTATAAAAGAATTATATCTTACAATTTGAGATGTTATTGAGTGTTATGTAAAGTGAAACAAGCCAGTCAGAGAAAGACAAGTATTTTATTATCTCACTTATGTGGAATCTAATGAACAAAATATATTGGCAAACAAAATAGATCCAGAGACATGGAAGCACACAACAGACTAACAAGTTTGTACTCCCAGAGTAAATCTCAGTTAATTATTGTGTATTAACTTTTTAATGTATTGCTAGATTTGGTTTGCTAATATTTTATTCAGGCTTTTAGCACCTATGTCCATCAGGAATATTGGCTCAAATTTACTGTCTTTGTTTTGGAATTAAGATAATGCTGGCCTCATAAAATGAGCTTGGGAGTGTTGCCTCCAATTGAAATTTTTATGACAGTTAGTTCTTTGTTTTTGATTTTTTCCCCCTCATATACTTTATTTATTTATTATTATTACTTTTTATAAATCTTTATTGCTCAGATTATTACAATTGTTCTTCTTCCCCCCCCCATAGTTCCCCTCCACCCAGCTCCCACCCCACCCTATGCCCTAACTCCCCCTTCCATTGTCCTCATCCATAGGTGTATGATTTTTATCCAGTCTCTCCCTGTACACCCCTCACCCCTTTCCCCTGAGAATAGTCAGTCCACTTCCTTTCTATGCTCCTGATTCTATTATATTCACCAATTTATTCTGATTATCAGATTTTTAATTCACTTGATTTTTAGATTCACTTGTTGATAGATATGTATTTGTTGTTCACAATTTTTCTTTACATTTTTCTTCTTCTTACTCTTCTTAAATAGTACCTTAGAGCATTTCATATAACACTGGTTTGGTTTTGAGGAACTCCTTTTCTTATCTGTGAAGCTCTTTATCTGCCCTTCAATTCTGAATGTTAGCTTTGCTGATTAGATTATTCTTGGTTGTAGATTCTTGCTATTCATCAGGTTGAATATTTCTTGCCACTCCCATCTGGCCTGCATGGTTTCTGTTGAGAAATCAGCTGACAGTCGTATGGGTGTTCCCTTGTAGGTAATAAACTGTTTTTCTCTTGCTGCTTTTAATATTCTCTCTTTGTCTTTCGCTCTTGGTATTTTAATTATGGTGTGTCTTGGTGTGTTCCCTTTGGATTCCTTTTGTTTGGGGTTCTGTGAACTTCCTGGACTTGTAAGTCTATTTATTTCAACAGGTGGGGGGAAATTTTCAGCCATTATTTCTTCGAATAGGTTTTCAGTAGCTTGCTCTTTCTCTTCTTCTGGCACCCCATAATTCTGATGTTGGTACACTTGAAGTTGTACCAACTTCATAATTTTTTCATAATTTTTGGATTCTTTTTTCTTTTTGCTTTTCCAGTTGAGTGTTTTCTGCTTCTTTGTATTTCAAATCCTTGACTTGATTCTTGCCTTTCTCTAATCTGCTATTAGGTCTCTGTATAACATTTTTTTTATTTCAGTCAGTGTATGTTTAATTTCTAGTTGGTCGTTTTTCATCTCCTCTTGGGTCTCACTAAATTTATCCATCTTTTCTAGGAAATTATTGAAAAACCTTATAACTGTGGTTTTGAACTCTATATCTAGTCATTTGTTTTCCTCCATTTCTTTTGTTTGCAATCTGTTCCTTTGTCTCCACATTTTCACTACTTCCCTGAGTTGGCTTTGTGTTCTAAGTGTCCTATATAGCCCAGTAGCTCTGACTCCCTAGTTATCTGAGGTGGACTTCTTGGTGCACCCCTTTGTGGACTATATGTACATCCTTGTTGTAGTTAATTCTTGATTATTGTTGGTATCACTGGAGGGAATTGACTTCCAAGCCAGTTAGTTGTGAGGATCAACTGTGTCGATGCTGGGAGAACTTCTGTGCTGAACTCTGCCTTAAGACTTGAAAGATTGCAAAAGCCTCTTTGCTGGGCTTGTATGTGGCAGAGTCTCAGGGCTGAGCAGACAGCTTTGGCTTCCTATCAGCCCCTGGTCTCAGTGTCCCTTGGTAATCACTGCAGCCCTCTCTGTGCACACTTGTTTATACCTCCAGATCCCTCCCTTTCCATGCACTCCGGGACCCGTATTAGTCTGGGTCCCAAGGGTATATCGCCTGAAACTGGGATTCAGTGCAGGCTGACCTAGAATTCAATGCATTTTGGGAGCTTCTGTCTTTTAAAAAAAATTATATATATATATATATATATACATATACATATATACATATATATATATATATATATATATGTATATATGTATGTATATATATATATATATATATTATTGATTTTTTACAGAGAGAAAGGGAGAATGATAGAGAGTTAGAAACATCGAAGAGAGAGAAACATCCATCAGCTGCCTCCTGCAAACCCCCCACTGGGAATGTGCCTGCAACTAAGGTACGTGCCCTTGACTGGAATCGAACCTGGGACGCTTCAGCCCACAGACCGACGCTCTATCCACTGAGCCAAACCAGTTTCGGCTAGCTTCTGTCTTGAATGGAGTGGAGTCTCAGGGCTGTGCATACAGCCTTGGCTTCCAGTCAGCCCCACCCTATGTGGCCTCTGGGTCTCAAGTACCTCTAGGTAATCGCTGTAGTCTTCTTAGTGCGCATGCGTGCA
Source organism: Lasiurus borealis (assembly GCA_004026805.1). Taxonomy (NCBI): domain Eukaryota; kingdom Metazoa; phylum Chordata; class Mammalia; order Chiroptera; family Vespertilionidae; genus Lasiurus; species Lasiurus borealis. The sequence continues at coordinate 9,015 of PVJN01052438.1, read as the reverse complement.
TGCCTCTAGACCTCTGCCTTTCCAGTTCCCTGGCGCTCTGGGACCCGTATGAGTCTGGGTCCCCAGGGTCTTTCCCAAAACCAGGGTTCAGTGCATTCAGAAGTGGAGTTTAGCGCAGTTGGGAGGCTCTGTCTCCCTCCCACTAGAGAAAGCCAGAGGCACAATCATCAGTCTGTCCTCTTCAGCAGTGGTGTACACACCCCCAGACATCTGTCCCTTGCGGCTCACCCAAATCTCCGTGTACTTCTCTCTTTTCATGGAAGTCCAGACTCCCCCCATATGAATCTCACCTGGAACTGGGGTTCAGTGCAGTCTGGAGTCTCAGTCTCCCTCCCACCAGAGAAATCCAGCCAGGCACTCCATTGCCCATTCTCTCCACGCACGGGACGCCATACCTGAGCTTTTTGCAGCTCTTCTAAGTCTCTGTGAGCCCCTCTCTTTCTTTCTAGTTGTAGAATTTCCATTCAGCCAGCTTTCCTGTAGTTCTGGATGATGTGCATTCTGTCTTCTAGTTGTAGTTTTAAAATTGTTGTTTGAGGCAGCAGTCTAGGTGTTCACTTATGCCGCCATCTTGGTTTCCCACTCCAGTTAGTTCTTCTTTGAATGATCAGTTAAATTCACTGGTAAAGCCATCTAATCAAGGACTTTTGTTTGTTGGGAGTTATTATTATTATTATTATTATTATTATTATTAATTTCAATTTTTCTATTTTTAGTCTGTCTATTCAGATTCCCTGATTCTTCCTGATTTAGTTTTGTATATTTCTTCAAGATTGCCCAATTTGTTGGCATATATTTGTTCATATTTTATATTTATAGGACAGAAACCAAGATGGCAGCATAGGTGAACACCTAAGCTGCTGCCTCACACAACAATTTCAAAACTACAACTAAAAAACAAAACAGATACCATCCAGAACCACAGAAAAGCTGTCTGAGTGAAAATTCTACAACTAGAAGTAAAGAGAGGGACTCATGAAGACTCAGAGGAGCTGTAAAAAGCTGAGGTATGGAGACACGATTGTGGAGAGAATGGGAGGAGGAGGGTCTGGCTGGCTTCCTCTAGCAGGAGGGAGACCGAAAATCCAAACTGCACTGAAACCCAGCTCCATGCGCACTTATAGGGGGAGTCACAACTGTTGTGAAAAGGAAGGAGTGGACAGGGAACTGCAATACCATACTGACTGGGAAACAAGAGTGCCAAACAGAATTAGAGGAAGTGAATGACCATTCTATTGCCCATTCTATTGTTTTATTTTTAATTTTGTATATTTTAATTAAAAACCTATTTTTTTCTTTTTTCCTCAATTGATTTTGCCTTTTTAATTATTGCATTTTCATTTTCAACTAGCATTTTTACTACTACTACTTTACCTTTTTGGGAAAAAAAGTGTCATCTTATTTTCTCTTTATTTTACTTTGGAATTAGAGTTCTACATTCTATTTTCATCTTTCCTTTAGCAAAATTTTACTCTATCTCAACTCTACCTTTATGCCAACACTCTCTTCCGAACTTTCCCCATTTTGTTGTGTTGTTTTTCTTTCCCTTTTCCAACTTTAGATTCTCCCTATTCTTTCATTTTACCTGGTGAAAATTTCACCCTACTTACATATCTAATTTCGAATCCTATACTCTAAGTACATAGACACCTCTCTTTTCTCTGTCTTCACTATCAAAAAAATTGTTTTTCTATGTCTTTTTATTGTTGTTTGCTTGAACGGTGATTATATCAAATTTTAAACTTTTTTGTGAGATTGTTTTTGCTTATTCTACTTGTTTTATTTTACTTTTTGTTTGCTTTGTTTTTGTTTGTTTTTTTTTTACCTCTGTTTTCCCTCACCTCCCTTGATATTAGTTGTTATTTGTAGTTTGTATTAATCTCTAGGTACTTGTTTCCAGCATTTGTTGGGATTAATGGCTGTTTTATTGAAGTTTTCTTCTCACATTTATAATTTGTTCCCTATTTATTTCTTATTCTCTTTCTTTTCTCTTTTACTTTTCTCCTAACTCTTTTCTCTACCTCCTCCTCCTCCTCCTCCTCCTCCTCCTTCTCCTCCTCCTCCTCCTCCCCCTCTTCTTCCTCCTCCTCCTTCTTCTCCTCCTCCTCCTCCTTCTCCTCCTCCTCCTCCTTCTTCTTCTTCTCTTTTTTCTCCCTTCTCCCAATTTCATTTTGGCACTTCTTTCTTTTCTTTTTTCCTTTTTTCTCTCTTCTTCTTTCTCTACTTTCCCCTAGTTTGTCTTTCACTGATGGTCACCTTATTTGTGGTTATTAACATCATGAATATATTTCTGTTCAGTGCCTTGTGTGTTGTACCTGGTCATGTTGTATTTTGTGCCTTTAAATCAACACAGGAGAGAGAACTACATAACCAGACACCCAGAAAAGAACATGGGCAGACGAAGAAACAGCCCGCATATGAAAGAAAAGCAGGTATCACCAGAAAAGGAAGGAAATGAAATAGAAGCAAACAACCTGACAGAGAAAGAGTTCAGAGAAATGGTCATAAGGTGGCTGAAAAGAATGGAAGACAAATTCGACAGTATAAGTAAGAGCCAAGAGGAAATGCAGAATAATCAAGAAGAAATGAAAAATAACATTGCTGCTGTAAAGAACTCAATATAAAGCATCAAAAGTAGACTAGAAGAAGCAGAGGACTGCATCAGTGATCTAGAAGACAAGGTAGGAAAAACTACCAAAGTATAACAGCATCTAGAAAAAGAAAAAATTAAAAAGCAAGAGGAGAACCTAGGAAACTTTGGGATAACATGAAACAAAACAACATCCGCATAATTGGGGTTCCAGAAAGAGTGGAAACTGAGCAAGAAATAGAAAACCTGTTTGAAGAAATAATGACAGAAAACTTCCCTAATATAGGAAAGAAAAAACCCACACAAATTCAAGAAGGTCACAGAGTCCCAAGCAAAATGAACCCTCAAAAACCAACACCAAGGCACATTAATAATAAAAAAGGTATAATTTTGATTAATTCACACAGACAGCTATTGTGTTAGCTGTTGTCATTTTTTTTTTAATTTGGCAATCAACTGGAAAAGAGGTCAGTGACCCGTAATGAATAGACAGGTATTGAGTATCTTAAAAATTCTTGTAGCACATCAGTTGAAAACCACCGGATTAAGGTGTCTAAAACATCTGCTCTGCTGTTTCTCTATACACTTTTAGTCTCTGAATTTGTAACACCTGCTATGAAGGCCTCCACTGATCCTGTTTGTTCTAATATATATTTTTTATTTACACAATACAAGTAGTTATGCAGAATAATTATTCAGTTGATTTTTCTGTTTCTAAGAAAGATTTAAATAGGCAAACAAACTAATTTTCTTCTTCTGGAATCTCAGCAGAGAAAGAAGGTATTGTTCCACTTTCTGCATCAATATATTGCAAAAAGCAAGTTACTTTTTTGGAGGTAGTGTAAATAGAGTTAGTATTGTTACCATAGGAAGCCATTGGTCAGAGCATAGGGCTGGATGGCCACTTCAGAGGGGAAAACAGGGTGGGGGATATACAGAGATATAGGGGGTCTGGGACCCATCAATACCCCACATACTCTATCTGGTTCCCCTGGATGTACAGGCACTGTAACAAACATCAGGAGGTGGGGTAGGGATTGGGGCATCTTCAGGTTTCCTGATGGGGAATCTTGCAGGTATCCTTGCCCCACTACTCTAGACCATCAGGGAACTCTGGGGATTGTCCTCCATTGGCCAATATTGTGCAGAGGGTCTATATCCAGTGAGCTATAAGGAAGAAAGGTGAATGGACAGGACCCAAATGTCCTGAAAGCTATACAGATAAGTGGACAGGAGCCAAGTTCTTTAAAATCAAAAAAGAAGAATGCATAGGACCATAACATGCCAAAAGTTAGCAAGATAATTGGATAGAAAAAAATCCCTCCCTTCCCTATCCCTATAAAAGCAGTGGGCTTGAGCAGGAAGGGGCGGGCGGGGGAGAGGGGCAGGGCGGGTGATGGTCTCTGAGACATCCTCCCAGGTTGCCTGACATTTGAATAAATACTCTTTTCCTTTGTACTACCACCTGCCTCATGAGTTTAACTTTCATTGTAGCAGACAGCTGAACCTGAATTTTTTTTATTACAGTATGATAAAGCTTATTGATGACAGGTTAAAGGGGAAGATTAAGGTATATATACTGAATTGCAATATTTAATGTTTTTATTATTTTTTAAAGTGAATAGTAGCATTAGCAACTAAAGAAATAGAGTAAATATGAGACAGTATAAAGCTAACACTGGACTTCATCTTGACTGAAGCAACTTCATCTCAAAGGCTCCTTGCTTTCAATAGAATTCTGTAGTTGAAATTAACCTAACTACATCCTTAAAGGAAAGAATGTATGATGATAACATTCTTTTTTAACATTATGTTTTGAAAAATATTTATTTTGTAACCAGACTAGTTTAGTGCTGGGGGCTGGCTCTGCCCCAGCTCCAGCAAGGATCTCCAGGCTCTTGACTCACACAGGAAATAATTAAAGAACAAATCCAACAAATGCCGAAGAGAAAGATATTGACCAGCAGGAAGGTAGGGAGGGAGAGAGTATGAGAGAGTTAGGGAGAAATAGAGGAGTATGTGGATGTGTGTGGTGTGTGTGTGTATGAGCTAGGAACAGTTAGATTCTGCAGATCTTCCAAGGGGTTGCCAAACTGGGCAGTCTTATATGGCAGAGCCCTGCTCCCACCATGGACACTCCAGGGTGGCCAGTGCAGGCACAGAGACCATGCCATCTTCAAAAACAGAGCTGCTTGAAAGTAGGATCCTGGTCTCAGCACCACCCAGTCTGATCTCAGATGCAAACCAGCACCGGAAACAGAGATCTGTGGCCACAGCTACTGTTGTTACACAGACAACAGAAATCCTGCTGCAGATTTCTGTGAGTCACAAAGCCTATCCCCCTTCCTGCAGGCTCAGGGGCAGTGCCACAGTAATAGATATACACATCCCTCCCATGGGCTGCAGCGACACTACAGGAGTTTGAACTTGGGAGTGTGTGTATACTGGGAATCTGTTCTCTGCAATGCAAATGGGAGACCCAAACCGAAGCTCATGCAGGGTGGCAGTGCCACCTGACTTTGATTCTGGGCAAGTGCACATGAAAGTCTGTTTTACACAGCACAGGAACAGACCTCCTATTGACACAGTTCTACTGTGCAATCCAGTCCCCCAAGCTGACCGGGACCCCAATTCTCCAGGCAGGAGGCAGCTCTGAGCACAGTGACTTGATTCTGTTTGTTATTGCAAGTGCCTGGGATCTCTGACTCCCAGTGAACTCACATTAAGAGCCAGTGACTCCAATACTTGGTGCATGCACACACAGGGATCCTAATTCTTAGTATGAGGCTGCATGAACAACAGAGACTCTGATACTGGATTCTTGGTGCAGGCATAGCGGAATTCTAACTTCTCACACTAGGAGATTCTGATTTTTGGCACATGACAGTGGCTTCTCTGTTTCAGCGTGGTGTAGACAGGGTCCCTGATTCTAGGTGTGCACAGGAGGCCACACTGAGTGCTGGTAACTCTGACCCTGGGCAAGCCTGGTTCCCACCAACCAATGGTAGCCACACATCTTAGTGTCAAAGCTTTTCAGTGACACATGGGTGATATGAAGCTCCCACTGCACATGTCCCAGGCCTACACAACTCGGTGCTTGAAACTTCTGGTGATAGTCAGAATGAGGAGACAACACAATCCCCAGAGGAAAGAAATGAGGAGTTTCCAAGAAAAAAAAATTTGTGAAATTGAAGCATGCAACATCACAGAAAAAGAATTCAGAGTAATGGTCATACAATTCATACACCAGATGGATGAGATAATCAACAATCTCTGCAAAAATCAGAAAGAAATGAAAATTCATATAGCTACAATCAAAAACACCATGGAATGTTTCAACAGTAGACTAGAAGAAGCAGAGGACCAAATTAGTGAGTAAGAAGATAAGGTAGAGAAATAACATCAATCTGAACAAGTAGAGAAAAAATTAAAAATCAGTAGGAAAGCCTAAGGGAGCTTTGGGACAACATGAAACAAGGTAACATATGTATAATAGAAATGCCAGAAGGACAAGAAAAGGAGCACGAATTAGAAAATTTACTTGAGGAAAACTTCCTGGATATGGGGAAGAAAAAAATAACACAAGTACAGAGAGTTCCAAGCAAGCTGAATCCCAAAAGACCCACACCAAAAGATTTCATAATTATAGTGGCAAATGTTAATGACAAAGACAGAATTTTTTAATTAAATCTTTATTATTCAGATTACATTTGTTTCTCTTTTTTCCCCTCCATAGCACCCCTCCACCCAGCTCCCACCCCTTCCTCTGCCCTTAGCTCTCTCCCATTGATCTCATCTATAGGTGTGTGATTTTTGTCCAGTCTCTTCTTGTACACCCCTCACCCCTTCTCCCCCTGAGAATTATCAGTCCACTCCCTTTCTGTGCTCCTGATTCTATTATATTCACCAGTTTATTCTGTTGATCAAATTTTTAATTCACTTGATTTTTAGATTCACTTCTTGATATGTATTTGTTCTTCATAATTTTTTGGCTTTTACCTTTTTCTTCTTCCTCTTCTAAAAGAGTACCCTTCAGCATTTCATATAATACTGGTTTGGAGTTGATGAACTCCTTTAGCTTTTTCTTATCTGTGAAGCTCTTTATCTGCCCTTCAATTCTGAATGTTAGCCTTGCTGGATAGATTATTCTTGGTTGTAAGTTCTTGCTATTCATCACGTTGAATATTTCTTGCCACTCCCGTCTGGCCTGCATCGTTTTTGTTGAGAAATCAGCTGACAGTCCTATGGGTGCTCCCTTGTAGGTAATAAACTGTTTTTCTCTTGCTGCTTTTAATATTCTCTCTTTGTCTTTTGCTTTTGGTATTTTAATTATGATTTGTCTTGGTGTGATCCTCTTTGGATTCCTTTTATATGGGGTTCTGTGTGCTTCCTGGACTTGTAAGTCTATTTCTTTTACCAGATGTGGGAAGTTTTCAGTCATTATTTCTTTAAATAGGTTTTTAGTATCTTGCTCTCTTTCTTCCTCTGGCACCCCCACATCTTAAAGGCTGCAAGAGAGAGACAGTGAGTTACCTACAAAGGATCCCCCATAAGATTATCAAATGATTTCTCAACAGAAACACATCAAGCTAAAAGAAAATGGAAGGGGGTATAAAAAGTATTTCAAAGCAAAGGACTGAATCCAAGAATACTCTATACAAAAAGACTATCAATCAAAATTAAAGAGTAAATCATGAGCTTTGCAGTCAAAAGAAAGGCTAAGGGAGTTTATCACTGCCAAGCCAGCAATGCAATAAATGCTACCAAGTATTCTGTAAAAAGAAAGAAAGGGAGAAAGAAAGGGAGAAAGAAAGGGAGAAAGAAAGAAAGAAAGAAAGAAAGAAAGAAAGAAAGAAAGAAAGAAAGAGAAAAATAAATAAAAATGTAAGTAGAAACACAGGAACAAACAGAAATGATGACAAATAAGTACCTATAAATAATAACTTTAAATGTAAACAGACTAAATGCTCCAATCAAAATACATTGAGTAGCTGAATGGATTAAAAAAAAACACAACCCATATATATGCTGTATACAAGAGACCTACCTCAGCATCTTAGAACAAGGGATTCACACAGATTAAAAGTGAAGAGATAGAAAAATATCTTTTAGGAAAATGAAGAATTAAAAAAAAAAGCAATACATGTATTGCTTATATTGGGGTAGCAATCTTTCCTCTGGGGATTTTATATCTGACAAAATAGACCTCAAAATGAAGGCCATAACAAGAGATAAGGAAGGCCACTTCATAATACTAAAGGGATCAATACAATAAGAGGATAAAACCCTATGTAAACATATATGCACCCAATGAAGGAGCACTCAAATACATAAAAAAAAAAAAACCTGGAAGATATCAAGGGGAGATTGACAACAATACAATCATAGTAGGGGACTTTGATACACAACTGATATCACTGGATAAATCATCTAGACAAAAAATCAGTAAAAAAAAAAAACCAGCAATTCTAAATGATTTACTAGAGCAGATGGCCTTAATTGACATCTTCAGAACATTTCACTCCAAGCCATGGAATATACGTTCTTCTCAAGTGCATATGGGACATTTTCAAAACATAGACCACATATTAGGTCACAAGGAAAGTTTTTCCAAATTCAAGAAGATTGAAATCATACCAAGGACCTTCTCAGACCACAATGGCATAATATTAGAAATAAACTACAATAAAAACAAACCAAAAACTCAAACAGTTGGAAGCTGAAAAACATGCTATTGAATAATGATTGGGTTACTAATGAAATCAAAGAAGAAATTAAAAACATCCTATAGTTAAATGATAGTAAAAACACAACAATCCAAAATCTATGGGACACAATGAAAGCAGTCCTGAGAGGGAATTTATAGTTCTAAAAAAAAAAAAAAAAAGGTAGTAAATCATTTAACTCTGCAACTTGAGGAATTAGAAAGAGAGCAATAAGAAAAACCCAGAATGAGGAGAAGGAAGGAAATAATAAAAATCAGAGAAGAAATAAATGACATAGTGACAAAAACAAAAAAAACAACAACAACAATACAATAGATCAATGAAACCAAGAGCTGGTTCTTTATTTTTTTTTTCTTTTTTTTTTTTTTTATTAATTTTTTATACATGTTTCCCCATGCCCCCCTTCCCTCCAAGGCATACCCCAACCCCCCCAGTGTCTGTGTTCATTGGTTATGCTTATATGCATGCATACAAGTCCCTTGATTGATCTCCCATCTACTCCACCTAACTTTAATCTTCCTGCTATAATTTCAGTCTGTTTGAGGCTTTACTGCCTCTGTATCTATCCTTTTGTTCATCAGTTTATAATGTTCTTTATTGTCCACCAATGAGTGAGATCATGTGATGTTTCTCCCTCATTGACTGGCTTATTTCACTAAGCATAAGGCTCTCCAGTTCCATCCAGGTTGCTGCAAATGG
>PVJN01052437.1:0-14098 GCA_004026805.1 Lasiurus borealis | reverse complement strand
AAAAATAATGGTGTGGCAGCGGGCTGCCCCGCCCCCGGCGGCTGCCTCCCCGGTTGGCCTTGCCGGGCCGTGAGCGCCGAGGTGTTTCCCGTGCAAGGTCTTCATCGGCCCCTAATTGTTCACATTAATTCTTCTCCCTCCCCGGCGAGCGGCCCTGGCCGCCTCGCTCCTGTCTCCCCTTTGCTGCATCAAAATGAGGCTGCTGTGCTCCCCGGCATGGGGCTGCGTCCCCCCGCCCCCCCTCCCACCTTGGCCAGCCTGAGATGGATGTTCCTCTAGTGCCCATAAATTTCTACCCCGCCTCTGCGGAGACAGATCGAGGCCTCCTGGACCGGTGTTTGTCGGCTGTGGGTTTAATTAGCCCTCCCGGCAGAGGGGTGGGCCGGCGAAGGGGCCCCCTAAGGCCCATCTAAGGTCGGCAAACTGCGGCTCGCGAGCCACGTGCGGCTCTTAGGCCCCTTGAGTGTGGATCTTCCACAAAATACCAGGGCCTGGGCGAGTCTGTTTTGAGGAAGTGGCGTTAGAAGAAGTTTAAGTTTAAAAAATGTGGCTCTCAAAAGAAATTTCCATCGTTGTCCTGTTGGTATTGGGCTCTGTGGACCAATGAGTTTGCTGGCCGCTGGGCTAGAGGAACCACAGCTGGGCGAGCAAGACAACAGACTGCCCGTCCCTCGCGCATCCAGGCGCATGGTCCAGCCAGCCAGACCACACAACCGGCCCCCACGCTCAGTCCCAGGCGGGCTCCTTTCTGGCCCAGTGGCCAAGGGCATGGTGCCCTAAGCCCGGGCAGCGCCCTGCTGGCCCCCGAGAAGGAGGCCCCCTGGTTTTACCCAGTGCGACGCTCAGAAATGCACGGAGAGCTGGTGGGGGCCCGAATGCGTGGGGCCCGTCCCGCCCCCACCTGGCCCCGAGAATGAAGACTCCGCCCTCCAGCCCAGCCGCCCAGCGGGAAGCGAACACGCTCCCACAGAGAGGACAGGACCCCCTGGAGCTGGGCATCCCTGCCGCTGGCCGCGGGTGCCGGCCGTGAGTCCTGTCCTCCCCTGTGGTCGGCTGTGCATCTGGCCGCAGGCATGAGAGACATGCTGTGAGCTGTGCTGAGGACAGCGGGGGGTAGGCGAGGGCTCTCAGAAGGAACCCCGATGACCCCTGCGGGAGGGGTGCCCAGGCTGGAACATGGCCCAGGGGACTCCCGTCACCTGTTGGGCCTGGGATTCCAAGTGCATGGCTGATGCCTCGGTCCAAGGACGGAGAAAGCACACCCGCTGGGTGCGGGTCGACTGGAGGGAGGAATGGCCTTGAGATGGAGCAGCAGGGTGTCCAGTCTTTGAGCCCCTCCAGCCCTGGCCTCCGGCTGGGCCCTCTCACAGCGGCTCTGTGAGTGGCAGGGACTCCTTCCACCAGGATCACTCATTCCTCCCAACACAGGGAAAACCGAGGGCCCCAGTGTGGTAACTTGCCCCAGCCACAACGTGGCTCCAGACTCCCCCAAGCCCGGTGTGCAGCAGATCCATTCTGTGACTGCCCCGCTAGGTTGGAGTCAGCCTGGGGTGGTGGTGGTCAGGGAGGGCTTTCTGGAGGAGGGGGCACGTCAGAGCTGAATGTGGAAGCGGAGGGTTTGGAGAAATCTATCTGGGAGCGCAGGGAGGCAGCGGCGGGAGGATGGAGCTCGACCCCCGAGAACCCCAGGATGCCAGCCTGACTACCTCAGGAGGGTCAAAGCCAGATGCTGGTGGCCAGTGGCTCCTACACTCTCCCCCTGGGGCCGCCCAGGCTTTAAGGGGGACCCTGCCAAACCTGTGGGCTGTGCATAGCGGCCGGGCCTACCACCTAGGGCTCCAGGGAAGCCCCGGCCCAGCACCTGGTGGGGAAAGAGGGGGAATGACCAGCAGGATCACAGACAAGGCCTCCTAGTGAGACCGGTCATGACAGTGTGGTCACGTGTCTCCATGTCTATGATGGCTCAACACCACCTGTGCTGAATGAATGGCCTTCCTGTGCCACTCCCGGGCTGGTTGGCATAAGAAAGAGATACTGATGTCCAGGGCCATGGGACACTCTGGCGCTGAGGGGAGGGCGCCGAGGTGTGGCGAGGGAGCAGGTGCCGGCCCACAGCACCCGGTGGTGGGGATGTGTCTGAACACACGTGGCCTCAGGCAGGGCCAATCCCGCCTGGATAAGTCACCTGCGCACCTTTTGGCCTCGGTGTCCTCGTCTGCACACAGAGGGTGTCAGCAGCCTCTTTCCCTAGGACAGTGGTCGGCAAACTGCGGCTCGGGAGCCACATGCAGCTCTGGAGCCGAGGTTTGCTGCTCTGTTAACTAACGAGTTTGCCGACCACCGCCCTAGGACGTGAATGAGGGAGGGTGTGTGAGGCGCTCCCTCCACGCCGGGCGGCTGAGGGCCGGGCAGGGCTGGCGCTCCGTTCCGGTGCCCCGGCTGTGCAGGGAGGTCTCTCTGCCCTGCTGCCCCGGGCCCCGACTCCTCGAACCAATGAACGCCTTCCCATCAACCTGCTCCCGGCATGTTCTCAGTCTCCCCGGACCTCGGCTCACCGTCAGCCACTCAGCGTTCTACGGCTTCTATTATTTCAGAACGAGTGTAAGGATTAAAAACTAATTATTTCGATGGCTGCGCAGAGCCCCGGCGGCCGGCGTAATGAGGTAGGCGCTCCTCTAGGAGGGCCTGGGCCAGCCCTGCAGCCCCCGGGGGTAGATGACAGGCAAACCCACCCACGGGGGCCCCGGGACCTCTCCACCCTCAGAGGCCCTGCAGGAAGTGACCCTGCGAGCCCAGGGCCTTGAGAAGGCCCCTCGTGCGCCTCATTCACCGGCTTCGAGCCCCGGCTGGAGGTGTGAGCCGACGCCGAGGGTGTTGAGCAGCCCTGACCCGGGGCCCTGGGCACGAGGACCGGCCCGTGAGCCGTGAGGATGCTGCCCGCAGACTGCCCTGTGGTTGGCCCGCATCCTTGGAGGGGGGCCAGCAGCGCCCGCGGTAAACCAGCAGCTGGCGTCGGGGGAGGTCGACACGGTCCACGCCGCTCCTTCTGCTTTAATTAGCTTCCTGCCCGGGCCGCCGGGTCCCGGAGACAGAGGCCGCCCGTGGCCCGCTGCCCCTCCCGCCGTCCCGTCCCGTCAGGCCTGATCTCCGTGAGCCACCGGCGAGGGGTGAGGGGTCAGGGTCGGGGAGGGGGCAGGCGGGCGCTGAATCCGCTGCCCCCGGCCCAGCACTCCCGCCCCTCCCCGCCCCCCGCCGCCGGCACTGGCTGATGGTGATCTCATCTCTTCCCTGGGCTGTAAATATCACCCAAATGCTCCAGACTCCCAAATTGTCCTCCAGCCGGGGGGCCCCCCACTCCTGAGCTCAGCCCGCCCAGCCTACGCTACACCCCCGACCAGATGTCTCCCGGGCCCCGACAGCCAGGGAGGCCGCTCCTCCCAGCATCCCACCTCGGGGACGGGTGCCCCCGCCGCCGCCGCCGGATGCTCAGGACAGACGCTGGCAGCCTGCCCACTGCCTCCACCTCTTGCTGGTCTAACTCCCGCTGGCCCACGGCCCTCCTAAGCCCCCCGCCCCTCCCTCGGCCAGCCTGGCCGGGCTGAGCACCCCTTGCTGCCACGGAGCCGGCCTCCACTGCGCACGGAGCGGCAGAGGGACGTCTCAGGAAATCAGAGCCCACGCTGGCCGTCTTAGGACATAGTCCCCAAAGCCTTAGGGACCCTGTGCACCGGACCCCGGTCCACCTGGGCCCACCCATCCACCTGCTTCACCTGCGGCAGAACTGGTGGCACCTGCTTCCCACTCCTCACGGTGGCCTCGGATCCTCCCTCCTTGTTTCAAAACGAGTGGAAGGGTCAGAAAAGGATGCGCTGGGAGGACATGTGGCTTAGAGGCATGGCCCAGCCAAGGACGCCAGCCACGTGGCAGCTCAGGAGGTTCCAGTGGGGACAGTGATCGGCACCGGGGGCCGTAGGGGCGTCCTGAAGGCGGCAGGTGTCTCTCAGCGAGGAGCAGGCTCAACAGAGGGAGTGAATTTACCGTGGGAAGAGGGCGAGCTGAGGAGCCAGGTGGGCCTCAGAGCCTGTTGCCACTGAGTGCCGGTGGCTTCCTGGCTGCCAGGAGGATGGCGGGAGCCGAGGGGCTGCCATGCCCTTCAACAGCCCCGCAGGCTCAGCCTGGAATTCTGCCCCCTCCACGTCCCCGGCAGTTTGGCTGCATCTCCTTGGGCCCTGCAGGGGCTGCTCAGGAGAAAAGGGGATCGAGAAACGCCTGCTCGTGCTCCCCCTGCCCACTCATGCCCAGGCCCAGGCTGGCTGTGCAGTCACAGGAGGGGGTGCTGGTGGTGGGCCAACAGGCACAGGCCTGAGGCCGCCAAACACACTGACACCAGGGTCCACAGAGCTGCCACTTTGCAGGCTATCGAGGGGGACACTGGGGTTTCCCGGGCCCAGAGGAGCTGTGGTAGGAGCCTGAGTTGCCCCTGCTAAGCCCAGAGCAAGGTGTCGGGTCTTGGAGCTGGGAGGTGCCAGTGTCCACTGTGCAAAGGGGCGGTCTGCACCCAAGTCCAGGGTCTCCTGGAAGAGGAGATGGGGTGTGTGGGAAACCTGGCTGAGGAGGGGTACGGGCAGGGGCACAGTGCCTGGGGCTGCTCTGGGCAGCGGAGAAAGGGTCCACGCCCGCCCTGGGGACAGAGGAGTGGGCACGTTGCTGGGCACGGCCTCGCCTCTCCTCCCTCCCCCCCTCCCCTGGGCTTCCTCAGCCCCAGTGGCCGCATGGCCATCTGGCTCCACCAGCACCACACCCTGACCCCTCCCCCAATCGGCGCTTTCCTTCTCCTGCTCCCCGGCCCCTGCCTGGAGGATGGGGTGGCCTCCGCCCCGGGGCCTCTTTCCCTTTTGTTTCTGAGCCCTCACCACACGCGCCCGGAGGAAAACGTGCGTGTGCATATTTTTGCCTGCGCTGTTTTGTGTACACGTGAGGGCCCTGCTCTGCCTGTATGTATGTGTGTGTGGGTGTGTGGGTGTTATGTGCTCATAGACGTGCACAGGGGCAGGCAGACCCACCTGGGCCTGTGTCTGAGTGTGCCATGGTGTAAGTGCGGGCGCCCTGGGCACATGCCTGTGCAGGTGTGACTGCAGGTATGGGGTGTGACCAGGAGCAGTGGTGTGAGGGTGCACCAGCTCCTGCCAGGCCTCTAAAGGCAGGGACCTGGCCTCACTCTCCAGCCCTGAAGCCCACCTTCCAGGATTCTCCTGGGAACAACCCAAGCCGCGTGGCAGCTGGGGGTCAGGGGGCTAGGCGGGCTGGGGTGGAAGGCTGGGACCTCCAGGGACCCCATGTGGCAAAGGTCTCCACAAAGGCAGCCACATCCAGCTGCCCTGGCTGATGTGCGGTGTGTGCTGGGCACACAACTCCCCCTAATGCCGTTACCAACTCAGTGTGGCTAGGGTGGGCCAGGGCACCAGGCATCCTAGTGGCCACCAGGGCTGCTGGGCTGAGATGGTCTGAGCCGCCCACAGCCCAGGCTGTACCCCTCTTGTGGATGAAAATCCCTCCATCTTGGGGTGTCTGTGTGGCTGTGACCGGGGAAGGGCTACCCGTCCAGGGCCCTCCCCACCTCTCACTGCTTGCAGCACTCAGAGAGGCCACAGCTGAAAAAAGAGCTCTTTATTCCACATTGCCCAATATTTTTTACACAAGTAAAATAAAATGCATTTTTCTGTATATCGCGGGCCGGCGGGAGGCAGTGTTCTGGAACAAACACTGCCGCTGCTCCCTGTAAACATGATGGAGTGGGGACGGGGGTGGGTGGAAGGCGTCCATCAGGGAGGGCCTGGCTGCCCCTCGGGCCTGCTCCCGGTGCTGGCTGGCAACCTGGGGGTTGGGGGGGAGGAACCCCGTATGTACACACACCTGGCTGCTGAGGAAGGCCTGGCTCTCCATCGGGGGGCCGGTCAGCAGGGCCTGAGCACGGTCCACAGCACCAGCGCCAGGCCCAGGGGCGCGAGGCTGCAGGCGAGGCCGGGGAGGGCCCCCGAGCCCTCTGCGTCGCCCGCGCCACTGCCCCCGCTGCCCGCCTGGCCCAGCCGGCACTGGCTGCGGGTACGGTTCTTTCGGGAGCAGCCCGGCCTCCGGCGAGGCCCCAGGGTGGGGTGGCCCGGTGGGGGCTCAGAGCCCTGGGGCCGCAGTGCGGTGAGCGGGGGCTCGGCCGAGCCGGGCAGGGTCCCAAAGGGCGAGTCGTTGATGTGCCGCGGGCCAGAGCTGTTGCCGGGAGGGCTGTCACCGGGCGGCACCCGTCCCTTGAGCGCGTTGCCCGCCGAGGCCGGACCGCCGGCCTCCAGCACCGAGGCCTTGTCCGCGGCGTCCGGCTGGCAGCACTTGGGCAGCTCCAGCAGCTGCTCGTCGGCGGGCCCGCCCGTCCAGATGGCACGGGAGGGCCCAGGGGCGGCCGTGGCGCAGCCCTCCAGGTCAGTGGCCGCCAGGCGCTTGAGGTCTCGGCCGGCCAGGCGCCGGGGCAGGCTGCAGGGCAGCTCGGAGGAGGAGCCGCGGAACTGCCGCAGCCAGGCCCAGAGCGGGCGGGCCCGGCAGTCGCACACCCAGGGGTTGTCGTTGAGCCGCAGGTACTGCAGGGCGCGCAGGGGCGCCAGGGCCTCGGCGGGCAGCGCCGAGAGGTTGTTGGCGAACAGGTAGAGCGTCATGAGGCGGCCCAGGTCGCGGAAGGCGTGGGGGTGCACGCGGGCCACGCGGTTCTGGTGCAGCAGGAGGCGGTCGAGGCTGTGCAGGCCTCGGAGGGCGCGCTCGGGCACGCCGGGGATGCGGTTGCCGTGCAGGAAGAGGTGCGTGAGGTTGCCCAGGTCTCGGAAGGCGTCGTCCGGCAGCGCCTGCAGCCCGTTGTCCTGCAGGTAGAGGTACTGCAGGGCGGCCAGGCCGCGGAACAGCCCGGGGCCCAGCTCCTGGAGGCCGCAGCGGTCCAGGTGCAGCGTGTGCAGGCGGCCCAGGCCCCGGAAGGTGGCGGGGTCCACGGCGCGCAGCTGCGCGTTGTCGCTGAGGTCCAGCTGCTCCAGGAGGGCCAGGCCGGCGAAGGCGGCCGCGTCGATGCGGGTCAGCGTGTTGGAGTGCAGCCACAGGATCGTGAGGTTGCGGCAGGCGCGGAACGCCGTGGCCGGCACGTGGCTGATGCGGTTGCCGTGCAGGAAGATGCGCTGGCTGGCCACGGGGATGTCGGCGGGCACGGCCTGGAGGCCCTGCTGGGGGCAGCCTGTGGTCACCTTGGGCTCGTTGTAGCACACGCAGGCTCCTGGGCACGGAGCCGCCACCCGCCACATCTGCAGCCACAGCACCCAGGCCAGTAGCCGGCTCCCTGGGGGGGGGGGGCAGAGGAGAGGGCGGTTAGCTGGCAGGGAGCCCTGGGTGGGCGGAGGTGGTGCTGGGGCCAGGCTGCCCCAGGACACGCTGTCACCCCTGGGAACTCAGGTGCTGCACCTGCCACGTGGAACCTGCTAGGCCAGTGGTCAGCAAACTCATTCATCAACAGAGCCCAATAGCAAAATGACCAGGATGGAAATTTCTTTGGAGAGCCAAAATTTTTAACTTAAACTTCTTTTAATGCCACTTCTTCCAAATAGACCCGCTCAGGCCGTGGTATTTTGTGGAAGAGCCGCACTGAAGGGGCCAAAGAGCCGCATGTGGCTCGAGAGCCGCAGTTTGCCGACCACTGTGCAAGGGGGTCATACGTTCCCCGGAAGAGGCTAAGGCCTCGGAGCTGGAGGCCGCTATTCCAACCTCAATCAGCAGTGCGTCCAGGAGCATGTGCCACTGGTGACACTCCTCCAGGCAACACCTGGCCGGAGGCACACCGGCGACTCCCCTTTGGGGACCCTGCCCGGCTTGGCTGAGTCCCTGCTGCTGGCACTGAGGCCCCAGGGCTCCCAGCCATCAGGGCCCCCCACCACAGGCCCTCACGTGCGTGCCGCCTCGGGGTGAGCCAGGTCCTGGCTGGGGAGCCCTTGCAGGCCTCCCGAGATGGACACACACCTCAGATACCTTCTCAGGTCCAGCAAATGCAGTCCCTGGGCTTTCTTTTTTTCTTTCTTTTTTTTTTAATAAATATATTTTATTGATTTTTTACAGAGAGGAAGGGAGAGGAATAGAGAGTTAGAAACATCGATGAGAGAGAAACATCGATTAGTGCATCTTGCACACCCCCTGCTTGGGATGTGCCCGCAACCAAGGTACATGCCCTTGACCAGAATCGAACCAGAGACCTTTCAGTCCCCAGTCCGACGCTCCATCCACTGAGCCAAACTGGTTCCGGCTCGCTGAGCTTTCTTGCTGTCCCCGTGGGTCCCAGCACCGTCCCTGGCCTGTGCCCTGCCCCTCCGGCTGGGAGAGAGGCTCTGGCAGAGTCCTTCCGCGGAGCCCTGTGCTGAGGCTCATGCTCAGACCGGCCAGGCAGTCGGCTTCGGGGCCTCTCAGGCTGGAAGAGGGTTGGGGCCGTGCCTCAGACTCTGGGCCCTGCCCAGGCTCCCGGAGACACTGAGGCCCAGAGCTGCCCCAGTTCTGAGGGGGCCTCCCAACCCCGGGAGCTGTGCTAAATGAGGAAACTGCAGGCACCTGGCGGAGCCCCCAGCGGTCTTCCTGCAGGGGCCCGGGGTTCCTCCAACTGGGCCCCATTAACCCTCTCACAGGTCAGGAGGCTGGACGCCTGAGGGCAGCTGGGTCCAGGGCGAGCCCCCCTCCTCCAGGCAGGCTGCTCCCTCTCTACACCCACAGCTGCTGAGAGAGCTTCCCGCCTTGGCGTGGAACACCTGCGGTCTCCTCTTGGCCCCATTTGCTGCTTGGTCTCCGCCCCAGGTGAGCAGCTTCCTCCTTACCAGCCCAACAGTCCCAACTGCCTTCCTGTCCAGGTATATTCTCAGCGCGTACTGCTCCAGCCCCAGCTACACCCCTGTTCTTCCTCCTCCCCCAGTGAGGGGCCAGACGTACCTGGGGCCTCACCAGTGACCTACACGAGGCCCCCCTGGAGGTGATGCACCCAGCCCTGGTCTCGCCAGCAGGCCTCAGGATGCTAAGCTCCGTGCCTATCAGCTCCCCATCAGCTCCCCTCTTTGAACACTGAAGGTCCTCTCTGCCATCAGGACTGAGTCCATTAAAATGTGACCCCCCCCTGGGAGGGTTATGGCTTATCAGCTAACACTCGAGTTATCAGCTAACACCTGCACTGACAGCGCACACCTTCCTTGGCAGCCAGCTAAGCGCAGGATTCTGCAGACAGGAGCGGGGCTGAGTGCTGGGGCCGGAGCCAGGCGGGAGGCAGGAGAAGACCATAGGCTAGCTTCCCCCCCACCCCGAGCCATGACCTTGGGGCCCCCTAGCCCTGCTGGGTCCTCTCTGCCTGGGCTGGTCCAGACGCTCAGAGCCTCAGCAAACTGGCATGTACAGTGGTCCCAAGGGGTGTGTCCTCCTGATCTCTGGCCCCCAGGTCCTGGCTGGCCCCTCTCCCCACAGTCGGGGGAGCTCCTCTGTCCTCTGTCAGCTGCTGGGGACATGGCAGCCTCAGGATGGGGAATCCAGAGAAGGAGGCTGGGCCCAGGACCCCCCCACACCCCACAAGCCCTGGGCACCCCTCCCGGCTGGCCATGGCGGGAGGTGGAAGGGCACCCTGGCTGTTGCCTGTTAGCACAGCCGACACCCTCTCCGGCTCTCCTCGCACCTCCTCCTTGGGAAGTCAGGCCTTGTGATGCCAGCGCCCACCAGTATCTCACCTGCAGTCACAGGATGTAACTGTGCTAGGAAAACACACTTCCTGTCTCTGAGGCCTCGGTGGAAGGGCAAGACCTGGGTAGGGACTGGGGGGAGGGGGGTGCAGGTACCCTCGGACGGGGCTAGGCTCTGAAGCTCCGTCAGCACCAAGGGCAGGCCACATCATGACTCTGCCATGCCGCCAGCCGCACATGCCACAGACCAGGCCACACCGCTGGCCCGCTGTGTCACCAGCCACCCACCAGGACCACGCCTGCCACATCTCCTGCCCAGTGTCCGTGGCTCCCAGGCCTGCAGCTATGGTTTGTGCACTTGCTTGGTGTCAGGCTCAGCTGACTTCCCCCAGAAAGGGGGCTGGCTGCTCTGGCCTCCAGCCCTAACGGTCTGGGCCCCCAGGAGAGTGAGCTTGGGACTCTATCCAAGGTTTCCAGGCTTGGCTGCTCCACCCTGGGCGTGGCTGGCAGAGCGGCCAAGCGGCCCAGCCCTGCCAGGAAGTGGGTATCGGGCACAAAGACACGGCTCCGTTCTCGCTGAGCCAATTGCTTTCCAGAAACCAACTTCTGAGGCTCAGTCCTTGTGCATGGACCCTGCTGTCAGCGCTGGAGCGGGTGGTGGGCTCTCTGCTCGCAGCAGCTACAGTAATTGGCTCCAACCCGGCCCCCCTTGGGGCCTGCCCGCTGGTCTCCATGGCAACCCCTCTGCTGAGCAAGCATAAGGGGGCATCTTTTTATGAGATAATCAAACCCAACTTTGCAGTGTGGGTCCAGATTCCCGGCAGGGGGTTGGGGATACCGGAGGCCAAGCCAGGAAAGGGGAAGGCAATCTCCTGACCCCACCCCAGGGGCTGGACCGGTCACTCACCTGACCCCTCCAACACCCACGGTGGACTGCCACCCCTAAAAGACCTCCCCTGTCCTGTCTCCCCGTCCCATCCTTCCACCTGCCTCTCCCGCCATCCTGTCCTCCTTCTTCCCCGGCCTCTGCAGCCCCCTGCGCCAGGCCTTTCTGCACTCGCACTGGTCCCATCTGCCCATCGGAGGCCCCAGGCTGCACCCTGCACCCCCTATACTGGCCCACTGGCTGCAGCCTGGCCGCCTGCCCGCCCTCAGCCTCGTCTCCCCCCTGTGCCAACCTCACTGGGTCCGGATCCTCAGTGAGTGCCCCGTGCCAGTTTGCCTCCAGGCACGAGTGGTGAGAAAACAGCCCTGCTGCGCTCTGGCTCACATACATGGGCACCATGGCACACACAAGGCAACACGACGCTCATAGGAAACCAGGTCACAACCTGCCCCTCCGAAGCAGCCCCCCCTGTGGCTGTCATGACCCCACCTCCGGCTGCCAGGCCACCCGAGCCATCCACAAACCCAAACCAGTCCCTCAGGCCTCCAGACCCCCGGAGCTTCGTGAGAACTAAACCGTCCCTCTCCTGCCCTCCCTAAAGCCTCTTCTTCCCTTCCCTCAGGCCTCCGGCAGCGCCCCCTCCCTGTGGGGCTGCTCCTGCCTTAGCCCAGGTCTGGCTCTGAAGCAGCGGGCACAGGGCCTGGTTGGGGGAGGGACTGGCCATGCCGGCCTGGGGCAGGGTGAGGACAGTGACCGAATTCTAGTTGGGGCCCTTTCTGTCCGGGCAACTGAGTGGAGGTGGAATGACAGCTGAAGGGGCCGGGGAGCCAAAGGCCCGGAGCCGGGGAGGCATCAGGCCTGGGCGTGGCCCTGCAGGGCACCTGCACGGCTCGGCCTGGCGCGGCGTCTGCGCAGCGAAGGTTCCCCTTCCTGGCCACTGTGTTGGGACAGGGGGAGAGGGGACCTGCAGAGGCACAGGGAGGGGAGAGGAAGCAGGTGGAGAGGAGGAACAGGGAGGAAAAGGGAGGGGAGCCGGGAGGGGTAGGGAAATCTGGGGACTCACCACCCGCTGAAGGGCAGCAGCCCGTGGGCAGGTGGCTGCTGAGGTCAGCAGCTCAGGAGTGGGATCACAGCTTGGCCAGCCAGGGGGCTTTGCGGTGAATCCTGGCCCCCCACAACTCCAGGGTCCCCCAGCCTCGGCTGAGGTATGCAGGGGTGCAGCTCCCCTAAGGTCCCATGGGGATGGCTCTGCCCCCACCCAGTGAGGCTACAGAGATAGCCCAGGGCTGGCCGTCTTGGAGTCCCAGAACATTGGTTCAGCATACACGCATACACACATACACACACACACACACACACACCGCCTCGGCTTTGACGCTTCCACCCTGCAATGGGGTGGCAGAAACTCCCACCTCAGGGGCTGTTAGGAGGGTCCAGCAGCTGGTACAAAAGGTGCGAGTCAGAGCTGCACAGGAATGCATTTTCTGTTCAGTATCATGAGCCCATTTCACAGGTTAGGAGACAGAGGCAGAGAGCCGTTAAGACTAGAGAAGGTCTAGGAGGGATGGTGGGAGGTGAAGGAGCTAGAGCGTCCACCCCATGCCTAAGAGTGGCCACTGTGTGACCTCGGCAGGAATGGGGCCAGCTGTGAGGACGTGGACAGGTGCCAGGGGCACCCGGCTCCCTCCTGTGGCATTGGTGGCTGTGAGGGACATCTCTAGGAAGGCTCTGAGCTGGTACCTGGTCTCTCCACCTCCCCAACCTCTCCCTCCCTCCGCCCAGGAGGCTGAGGTCAGGAGGCTGTAGAGGGGCTGGGCAGCCAGAGCACAGTCGGGACATCGGTCAACTCAGGACCCTCTCGGACACCAAAACCGTCCACGAAGGGTCACAGCACCGACAGTGGTTTGTAGGCAGCACGGGAGGCCATCGTCAGCACTCGAAGGCCAGAAATAGCTCCAGTCGGGGGTGGAGCCGGTGGTGTCCACATGCCGCAGAGGGTCAGGGCAGCGCTGCGCTCGCCCGCCCGCCCCGTGCCAGCCCGCCACCAACCGATCCTCCGCCTCCCATCGGCCCCCACTCAGTCTCCACTCGCTTCTCACACTCACCACCCACCTCCCGCCCGTCGGGGGCCCACAGGCCTGTGCCTGGGCAGCGTGCATGCTCGGTGCATTTCCCAGACCCTTCTCCGATTGACTCCAGGTGCGGGGCTGGGGGTTAGGGGGGAGAAGAGGGGCGGCAGCGCCAGTGGGAAGGGGTGTGGCTGACACCCCTGCTGCCCGCTGTGCTCTTCTTGGTCTTCTCAGGGCAGTGGCTGCTGGAGGGGGCCTGGTCCATCTGGGCCCAGTCTCCACCCTGGCAGGAGGGTGCTGGAGCCAGGGCTGGGCCGTTTCTGGCCAAGCTGTGTGCCGCGGAGGAAACTGAGGCAGAGCCTGCCCGCTGTCACGCTGAGACTCAGGCAGAGCTGGCAAGACAGGCCTCCTGAATGCACTCGGGCGCAGGTGGACCCAGGGGCAGCAGGCCAGGCCCAGGCTGGACCTGTCTGCCTGCTAACTCTCCGAGAGATGTAGCTAATGTACCCACTTTACAGCTGAGAAAACCACGTGGGGGCAGGGGGGGGGGCAGCCGCTTGCTCACAGCCCCTGTGGGAGGCCTTGAGGGTCAGTGTAAGAGTTCAAGTTCCCCTCCCCTCACCTTCCCCATCATCCTCACCTCAACCTCAGCTCTATTCTCCCTCAAAACTCCCAGCCAGTACCGCCCCTGAGGGCAGCCCCAGGCCCCTCTCAAGTCAAGGAAGCTGAGGTTGGCGGGGGAGGGGCCTGGCCCACCTGAGAGATGGAGGCCAGAAGGGACCCTCTGGGACTGAGGCCCCACCCACCCATTCACTCACCCTTCCCTCACGTGGCCAAAGGCACCGGCTGCTGAGCTGGGCACTGAGGCCGGAGACTAGGAGGAGACCCTGACTGTGACAGTGTGACCCAGGGGCAGGATGAGCGCCGGCGGTCACCGTGCGCCGTGGCCTGTGCCACGTGGGGGATTTAAGGCGTCACCGAACCCTGCGCTGGCTCCAGATGTCCGAGGAGGCCAGGTGAGGAGGCCTAGAGCCCACGGCCAGGGTCAGGGTCCAGGCAGACGGCCTGATGATCGGGACCCGTGGCCTGGAAACTGGGACAAGGCTGGGCTGCTGGTCTGGAAAGCTCTGGGCCCTGTCCTGCCCACAGGTCTCCGCCTGCCTGCCCCCAATGGCCCGCACTCCAGGGAGCCCCCCTTCCCCCCCCCCCCCGTGAGGGGCTGGTGATTCGAGCAGCTGGAGGCTCCGCCGGCTGAGGATCCGTCCACCCGAGGGACTTGGCCAGCTTCCCTTCCCCTCTTATCAGGCCACCAGCCACACCTGCTGCTAATTACCTGGAGGATTCTGTTCTCGCCACCAGCGCATCGGTCTCCTGGCTAATTGATTCCGACAGTAATCAGAGGACTGAGTCCCCGGAGAACACGAACG
>PVJN01052436.1:0-14099 GCA_004026805.1 Lasiurus borealis | reverse complement strand
AAAAACGTTCATCTTCTGATAGGGGAAGGGTAGCCATAAGAATAGATTCACAGCTGATTCATAGCTATTCACTGCACTAACTGTGGAGAAGAGATTTTTTTTTGTGTTTTTTTTTTTACAGACTCTGGGAAAACTGTGGAGGATGTGTTGTAAGAAAAATAAAGATAAGCAGCCTTGAAGACGGGCCAATCACTCCGAGAGAAGATGCATTTTGAAAGAAAATCAAGGACAAGGACCTGCCTGAAGGGAGAGAGACGTCTGGGACGAATCTTTACCGGGACCAGGACGGAAAACAGATCCTGGGAGCTCAGGTAAGTTTTAGATTCTTCGCCACCTCTAACCCTGAATAACGGCTGGCTTGAAATGAGGTGGCAAGGCGGCTTTTGGGGGTCGGTGTTATACCTGCTGCCTTCTTAGATGTCCAGCATCTGAACAGAAGCACCTCAACGGTTCAACTCTGTTTCTACTCATTCCTCTCTGGCAGCCTCAGACAGCTGAACTTCCGGTTCCAGTTTCTGGGACAGCAGTGGGACCCTCAGGTATGTGACTGGCAAGGGCGGGAGTCCCACCGGTTCCCTGGGGGTCCCAGGGCATGATTGGAGTTCTTTCTTGCAACACTAGCAGGAATTTCTCTTGTAGGAGTCCACTCCTGGTTATGGGTCTCTCCATTGCCTCGTTAGGTGTTGATTTGGTTCATTCAGCATGTGTGTGTGTGTGTGTGTGTGTGTGTGTGTGTGTGTGTGTGTGTGTGTATTCTCTGAATCTGGAAGTCCGGGCTGAGCCTCGTCAGCTCCAGATCAAAACCACTTCTCTGCCCACGTGGGTTAGACGAGAGGCAACCGAGCCAGAGACTCCGTTTCTGCAAGAGCCAGATACTTCTCGAAGCTTGTTTATCTCTGCTACACACACCATTGCCTATAGGCATACATGCATAGTGCTCTGTTCTTTCCGTCTGTGTTGCTGGTTACTGAGGGAATGAATAAGAGGGGGGCAGGCCCCATCTAGCTGGGGTCTCAGCGGCTTGTAGCAGGCTGATCCCCACGGCAGAGTTGGCAGGAACTTGCTGGCACCTGCCAGAAGGCCTTTATCTGCTCTTCCTCCCTAGGTGTTAGCTGCCTGAGATGCAGAGCTGTTGAAGGAAACGGGTCTCTGAGGAGTCGGGGGAGTGACACCAAGCCTGACTGGGCAAGTCAAACCAGTGTGCTCACCAGGCAGCCTCTGTCCCTGCCTCTGGACTTTTTAGCCCTCTGGGGGGTGGCCAGGAGACAGCCCAGGACCCGTTTGGCAGGGGGTCAGACTCTGATTAATCCCAGAGGCTCCCTGGGAAGGAGTCCATTTCTGCCTGACAGCTCTCCTCTGTCTGAAATAACACCTCGGTGACAATGGTTCTTCACTCGCTTTCTTCTCTTTTGGGGACATCTTTTGACCGTTGCTGTTTTGGAGCTAATTTGTTTTCACCCGACATGGTTGTTTTTGTTTCTGTTGTGAGACAAGAGGCTGGTCTCCCGATCCATCAGGCCCATGAGGCTGTATGTTAGCTAAGCTTTACATGTAAGTCAATGACTGATTAGAATGGTTCTGCCATGGGTGACTTATGTGCCACCTGTCATGTGGTTACATCCTACGGATTCCACTTAGAGAGGACCTCAATGAATAGTTCAGAGGAAAAGCACTCTGAGACCTCCCCAGACAGGCAGTAAATCTCAGGGAGAAAAATATGGGGAAATAAATCTTATTTTTTTTCTTAAAATTTAATAATGTTGACATCATTGTAGGTGTCCCCCTTTGCCCTCTGCCCTTTGACTCCCACCACTCACTCCTCTTCACCCTTCCTTGGCCTTCACTAAACTATTGTCTGTGTCCATGGCTTATGCATATATTTATATTTGTATTTGTATTTATTTATTTAAAATATATGTTATTGATTTTTTACAGAGAGGAAGGGAGAGGGATAGAGAGTTAAAAACATCAATGAGAGAGATACATCGATCAGCCGCCTCCTGCATGTCCCCTACAGGGGATGTGCCCACAACCAGGATACATGCCCTTGACCAGAATCAAACCTGGGACCCTTCAGTCCACACGCCGATGCTCTCTCCACTGAGCCAAACCGGTTTTGGCTATAATTACATTTAAATTGATTGGGATGACATTGACTAATAGGACCAGGTAGGTTTCAGGTGTGGATTTCTATGTTATAAGATCTGTATATGGCACTGTGTGCCCACCACCCCAAGTCAAATCCTCTTCCGTCACCTTATAGTCGATCTCCTTCATCCCCCACCTCCCTACCCCCTTCCCTCTGCTGTTTGTGTCTTCAAGTTTCAGTTTTGCATCGCACTGACGCGCGAAATCACGTGGTTCTTAGCTTTCTCTGCCTGACTTGTTTCACTTAGCGTGATATTCTCAAGGTCCATCCTTGCTGTCGCAGAACTAACTACAGATAAAAGATTTATCTTGCGGACCCTGGGAAACGAGGGAGGTTGGGTTGTGAGGAGAAAAACAAAGTTGGAAGGATAATGTATCTTCAGAAAGAACACACTCATCCATTTTGAAAGCAAATCAGGGACAGGGCCTTCTTAAAGGGAGACAAACGCCTGGGGCCTAATCTTTATAAGGACTCTAGATACCAGCTGGCTTGAGGCCAGATGGGAGAGCTTTTTGTGTGTGTGGGGGGAAGGGATTATTATACCTGCCGCTCTTTCTTGGATCACTGGCCTCTGGATAAAAGCATCTCAGAGATTCAACCTTGTCTCTACTTTTTGACTCTGGTAGCAACAGGCAGCTCAACTCTTGATTCTGGCTTCAATTCCATGTATATGTGGGTGTGTAGGGTCCTGTAAGTGGATGGTCTTCTCTTGTCAATCTGCAATTCATCTGATAATAATACTACTTTTGGACTCTGAGACACTAAAATATTTCTTAAATATATTTTTTATTGATTTTCTTTACAGAGAGGAAGGAAGAGGGATAGAGAGTTAGAAACATCAATGAGAAACATCGATCAGCTGCCTCCTGCATGCCCCCTACTGGAGATGTGCTCAAAACCAAGGTATGTTCCCTTGACCAGAATCGAACCTGGGACCTTTCAGTCCGCAGGCTGATGCTCTATCCACTGACCCAAAGCGATTTCGGCTAAAATATTTTTTATTTTATAACAATTAGAGCCGATTTTAATTTTTTCAAGGGAAGTAGAAGCAACTGGAGTGTTAACTATTTTTTGAATTATTTAGATTCAATTTTTCTTCGTTATTGTCTCTTTTGTGAGTGATCTCTGGAATTTGTTTGTTCACTCACATTTGCCTCAGGATATAGGAGAATGAAAAAGAGAAACTCAACTCTTTTTTACTGTTTGTTATAAGCTATGATCTGTGTTTTAGGGAAGTAGTTTCAAACAGAATAAAATGTATTGTTTTAGAATTATTTAATGAATTCATTTTTCCCTGCTACTAATTTGTTCCCAGTCAGCTATAATAATAAAAGCGTAATATGCAAATTGACCGAACAGCAGAACAATTGTCCAGACGACCATGCTATCACACCCACTGGTGACAGGTCAGCCAAGGAGGGTTGATGGGATTGTTCGGGGGGTTGGGGGTCTGCCATCACCCCACGATTGCCCCGCAAAGGGAGGCCCAGACCACTGGCTGGGGTGGGGGCGATCGATGAGGGGAGGGACCTCTGCAATCGCCCCAAAGAGGGAGGCCCAGGCCATCTTCTATGAGACGATCAATTGGGGGTTCCAGGTAACAAGGGGGACACGGGCATCACCAGGCCAAGGCCAGTGCAGGCAGGGGGTCGAGCCATGAGGCAGCTGGGGCTGCGAAGGCCTACCCTTGCACGGATTTCATGCACTGGGCCTCTAGCTTATTATATTAATGCATTCCTCTATGTCCCTAGTTACTGTGAATGATCCAGGCATAATCTCCGATTACTTATACTGGTGTATTTCCTTTACACGATTCAAGATGGATTTTCTCTGTTTACTCAATATTTCTAATAATTTTTAGAACGGTGTTAGCTGAGTCCAGGGGGTGAAGAATCAATAGAGCTGGCTTAGAGTACTGCTGTTATTTTCCATAATGAAAGCTGGACTAATAAGTCCTTATGGATATTTGCTTTCCTTTGACCTTTATGGTAAACATTCTTTTATTTACTTTTACTTACTGTTTGGTTTTAGAGAAAGCACAAGAGAGAAGCATTGATTTGTTGTTCTACTTATTTGTGCATTCATTGGTTGGCTCTTGTATGTGCCCTGACTAGGGAATTGAACCCACAACCCTAGTGTATACTGGGACCATGCCCTAGTCCAGTGGTTGGCAAACTGCGGCTCTGTTGACTAATGAGTTTGTTGACTATTGGGATGCGGGCTTAATCACAAGGAACAACAACAGCCTATAATTAGTGGAATCGATAGTCTAGGTCAACTCATTAGTCAACAGAGTGGCAAACTGGCTCGTGAGCCGCATGTGGCTCGCGAGCCGCAGTTTGCTGACCAGTGCCCTAGTTAACTGAGCTACCCAGTCAGGGCAAAACTTGTTTTCTTTACACTAACATTTATTAATAGAAATTACGGAGAATCTTTTAAATGAAGGGAAAAACTTGTTTTCTTGACACTAACAGTTATTAATAGAGATTACGGAGAATGTTTTAAATGAAGGTTGTTGTATATATTTTTTTCATCTGGTAAAGCCTTTAAAAAGTCCAAAACAACACTTGGGACTCTCATTGCCATTTCTCCATAAAACATCTCTTTTGTCTACTTATTTCCCCCTCGTACCTGTGAGAAATGAATGGCTGGCAGTCACTTGCACTTGCTACATTTGTTTTGCCACTTGGTGCAGAGAAAGTCCCTAGGTCGCTTCACGTGCTAACCTGCAGGTCAGGGGACTCCAAATGGCACGGAGGCTTCTGACCTGCAGCTGAGAGGTTCGGCCCATTTTAGGGCAAGTGCTTGGATCTTAAGAGAAAGACGGGGCTACTCATCATAGCTGCAGACTGGGGGTGAGGGAGCTGGTCATGACTGACCTTGGGTCATGGTGAGCAGACCAGTAGCCTGCGACAAGGACTGTGCGGGGCAGGGTCTTCCCAAGAGCCATCGTATGGGAAGTCTTTACCTTTTATCCCATGAAGTTGATAAAAATTTGGAGAGAGAGAAAAAGGCAGGTGGATTGAAGGATGGGGCAGCTGGAGGCAAGGAGGAAGAGGATCATAAATAACCATCAGTGTCCTCGTAAAACTGGGGAAAAAAAATAGTCAATTGAATTATAACCAAGGCCTTTGCTTTCTTTCGGGTATAAATCAGGGGTTTCATGTGATTTATTATTTTATCTTTTCAAAGAGAAAGGGCATATAAAATGTTCAAGACCATTTAAAATGTCTCAGCCTAGTACTAATATTGGCTTGAAGTAAAAAAAAAAAAAAAGGCCTACAAGAATAAAACATACGTTTTCCACTGTAAGAGTTATTTCATGTTTATCATCGCTTATCCAGCAAATATTTCTTGATATCTGCACTAGGGAAGACATTTTCTAAATTTAAGAATGGACAAGACCTCAGGGACTGTCTATCTGTTCCTATCACAATGAGCGGAGGGAAATTCCTTTAAAACAAATCAGATGTGCCAAAACCGGTGTGGCTCAGTGGATAGAGCGTCGACCTGCGGACTGAAGGGTCCCGGGTTCGGTCCTGGTCGAGGGCATGTACCTTGGTTGTGGTTGCAGGCACATCCCCGGTAGGGGGTGTGCAGGAGGCAGCTGATCGATGTCTCTCTCTCATCGATGTTTCTGACTCTATCCCTCTCCCTTCCTCTCTGTAAAAAAATCAATAAAATATATTTAAAAAACACACACAAAAAAACAAATCAGATGTTTTCAATCTCACCAATCTCACTCTCACTGCCCAGCCCCCGTCTGCACCTCTCACCCCCTCCTTTCCCAGGGATGACTGCTCCTCTCGCAGATCTGCCTGTCGGTCATTGCCCACGGCCTGAAGGAAGTTCCTTCCTGGCCAGGGTACTTAACCTTGTGAGTTGCACCCCAGCACACTAACCTCTTTCCCTTTGGTTTCTCCCGTCCCTTCTTACCTTCTATTTCATTTTATTATTTTCCTGTTCATGTGATTTATTGTCTGTCTCCCTCCACTCTAATGTAAATCCCACGAAGCAGGGCAGGGAATTTTACCCCTAAGATTTTATTATAACAATTCCCAAGTATAACAGTAATGTTGGAGGAATTTTACAATGAATACCCATCATTTAGATTTTATAATTGATATTGTACCATATTTGCTTTATTACATATCTATTCATGCTTCTATTCAGCCACTAACCCAGTGGTCCACAAACTCATTAGTCAACCGAGCCAATTATCAACAGGACAACGACTGAAATTTCTTTTGAGAGCCAGATTTTTTAAACTTCAACTTCTTCTAAGGCCACTTTTTCAAAATAGACTCTCCCAGGCCGCGGTATTTTGTGGAAGAGCCACACTCAAGGGCCAAAGAGCCACATGTGGCTCAAGAGCCGCAGTTTGCCGACCACTGACATAGGGCATACTTATACTAAAAAAACCTCTGTTGTTCATCTGAAATTCATATTCAACTGCGAATCCTGTATTTGATCTGGCAGCCCTGCTTTCCAGGAATTTCTTGCCGCAACTGCACAGAGACAGCCATTGTTCATTTTTTTTTTCCCCACCAGAAATGTTACCTGTCTTAGAACTTCATAATGTATACAGTGGCACCTCGAGATACGATTTTAATTCGTTCTGTAGCCTTGAGGAGTGGGAAACTATGAGATGCTCGAGTCGCCGTAGACTGGTGGGTCGTGTGCAGCTGGCGGATCTGAGCAATTACTCCTATCTCAACTGTTGCTTGTATTTCAAAGCAAAGATCGCTCGCTCGACGGCTCGTATCTCAAAAATCTTGTATGTTAAGCCACTCGTATCTCGAGGTAACACTGTATTTTCTTTTGTGTGGCATTTTTTCTTTCACTCAACATAATACTTAGGAAATTCACAAATCACTGCATGTATCACTAGTTTTTCCTGTGGCATAGCATTCCGTGAGGTAGGTGTAATGCTGTTCGTTTCTTCTCGGCCTTTCTCCGGTGTCTGTCCATTCTGAATGAGCTGTCACAGACATGTTCTCAGAAACATGCAGTGGCTGCCACTTACACCAGTTCTAGGTAGGAGCTCCTTAGCATGCCTCCCAGGCGCTGCCTAACTCAGCCTTCCTTCCCTTTTCCTCGGTCTCACCTCTTGCCACTCTAGTGGTCTTAAACCTCATACTGTTCTCCAGCCTCGGTCCTTCCAGCACCCCGAAACTTCCATGCCACGCCCCTGGCAGCCGTTTGCATGCCATCCATCCCTGCAGCGGGAACGCTGTGTCTTTCTACCGGCTGCCTAGCACATTTTGCTCCTGTTTCTGCTTATTACAGCGTGTCTCTGGGCCTGTACCTCTCTATGGCACGAAGGAACAATAGTTCCTTGTTTCACGGGTTCGTGATGATGAATACATAAACAAACATCTTAAAAGTACTTACCGTGGCACCGCCGTAAGCGTGCGGGCGGTGTTTGCCATTTATCTTGTGCAGAACCTTGACTTTCTGGAAGCTTCTGCTGTATGCTAAAGAACAGGGGATGATGGAAGGACAGCAGGGGAGGGGGAGGTGAATTAAGAGGAACCAAGCAAGCAAGAGGGGAGAGACCAGATCAGAGCTTCGAGGAACAGTCCACATATAGTGCACTCAAATGGAGGTGAGTTAATGGCAGTTAGGGACTGAACACGGGACAGGGACTCAGAGGATCCAGAGACAGAACTGATAGCGTGAAGGTCAGTGAAAAGGAGACGGTGGTGACATAGATGTCTCTGAGGTGTCTGTCTTAGGTGCCTCTAAGAATGTTGGTGTCAAGTAGCCAGATTAAGGAATTCAGGAGGAAGTGGGGGATTTGGTGAAGAATAAGTGTCATTTCAGACATGGTAAGTTAAGGTTGCTAACTGGACATTGCTGGAAATGTCCAGCAGACCATGGAAAAGGAAAATATAATAAAAGGTATGGGTTTCATGGGTGGTATTTGTACTTATTTATTTTGTTGTTGTTGACAATATGACAGATGTCCCTCACTCCACCAACAGAGCCACACTGGCCCGAGCTGACCGGTGTTTCTTTAAAGACTCTTTCCTCATCGGAGTCTGGCTCGGTGATCTCATACTTCCTCATTGCTCCAGAAGCTCGTACACGCTAACCTTTAAAACTCTCTCAAACTCCATCCCAGGAGGTTTTTCTCTCTCTGGTTTGTCTCCTCCCTTCCTCTTGCCTTCACGATCTTGTTTTTTCTCTTTCCTTTATCCAGATGCTATAATAGTAGCAAAAGGAATCGTGTTGAAAAGAGACAGACCCTTCCCTACATGGTGGAAGGATGGGAGGAGTCCTTATTGTCCCCGTTACTATCTCACTATTTTTCTCTCTCCACCTAGTCTCCTGGTTCTCTAACAGCAGAGCCTGGAGCCAGGCTGAAAGAGACTAAAGAATTCTGGGTACTTTCAGGAGCAGGGACATTCATGTGTTAATTCTTACGGAGTGGGTCCTACAGTCTGCCGGACCTTCTGTTAAGTCCTAGGAAAGTGGCAAAGCAAGTTATGTGCATAATCCCTCCTCACAAGGAATTCACAATCTCAGCAGCGTGACCGGGTAAAATCACATGCAGTAGATTTCAAGGAAGAAAACCAACAGACAGGGAGAAGGAGCGCAGCCGTACACCCACGAGTAGCTTCAGGGCTACCTGGATGTTTGGGTGTACGGCGGGCACAGAACTCTGGGGAAACCAGGAAAAGTTTCACGGAAGGAGGTAAGGACTGGCTAAATGTTTAGCACGAGGAGGAATATCAGGGAGCTGGGAAGATGGCTGTAGAGCAGCGGTTCTCAACCTTTTTTTTAATGCTGTGACCTTTTAATACAGCTCCTCATGTGGTGGTGACCCCCGATCTTAAAATTATTCTCGTTGCTGCTTCATCACTGTCATTTTGCTACTGTGAATGAATCATCATGTAAATATCTGTTTTCCGATGGTCTTAGGCGACCTTGCTAGCAGTTTTCAACCTGTGGGTCGCGACCCCACAAGTTGAGAACTGCTGGAGGGCCCGAACGCAGCAGAGGGTGAGTGTAATTATCTGCGGGAACAGAGCGTCCATGCGATGTGTGCAGGCTCTTTCTCAGTGCGCCCGTAATTGTCCCTCCTCTGAGCTTCTTACTTATTGTGTCATTTGATGATCTCCTTCTGCTTTGAGTGAGTTATACATTTTCCTCTTTCTTAATTAACTCCTAGACGATCAAGACAATATATACCCCCTCTTTCATCTAACTTCACACAGAGTCTAACGGTATGTGGTTTTCCATCAACAAGTGCTGGGTTGATAAATAGAGTTGATGGGAGGCTAATTAGAGGGGTATGGGGGAGGGGAGAGAGGTCTCAGGCTTGTGGCTGATGAGTTTCAGTTTGATATTGAACACGGAATGATCAAACATGTTAAGAGATGTAATCAAACTAGTATTTCGGAAAGAGGAATTTTTTCTGTGCTTTCACGTGGTAGGACAAAGAAAAGTTTATGTTTTTTATTTGTATAGGTGTTGCCTAGATATCTGAAAACAGTTTTCTCATATAGATGCTACATAGTATTGAACTTGAATATAAATTTAGTCATTGAAACGGTTGCAGAAATATTATTTAGACCTTTTTAAATTTTGTGGGCTGGGTCAAAGGTTCTCTGATCATCTTAAGGGTGTGAATAAATTTCCTCACTAAGGGTTTTTGGTATTGCTGATTATAAGTAGCAGTGATACCGTGCTCTGGAGTAAGATTTTGGCATGCTTTAAATAATGTGATAAGGACACACAAAAAAATCTGGAAATGAAATTCCAGATTTATACTTAAAAGATTTTTAAGGAAAGATTTATTAAAAATTTTAGAAGGTTTTTTTTTTTTATTGAGAAACTACAAAAGTATTTTATCAAGTTAATTTCTGCTTCCTCTTGGTCTAAGGATGTTTTAGCATAATTGCTGGCACGTTTAGGTACTTGGATACAGACGCATTTTCAGTTCTAATAATCCTGTTTACATGAATTCCTTGTTTCTAACATGTAACACAGAGTTTAAAAAATGATTTTAGCCAAAATCGGTTTGGCTCAGAGGATGGAGCATCTGCCTGAGGACTGAAGGGTCCCAGGTTCGATTCCAGTCAAGGGCATGTACCTTGGTTGCAGGCACATCCCCGTTGGGGGGCGTGCAGGAGGCGGCTGATCAATGTCTCTCTCTCATCGATGTTTCTGACTCTCTATCCCTCCCCCTTCCTCTCTGTAAGAAACCAATAAAATATATTAATTTAGAAAATGAATTGAAATGGTTAGATTTCAACGAGTCATTCCTGTTGATCAGTGACTTCAGTCAAGCTTTCTTCTGATTTTGTCAGCATAGATTTGAATTTATAGATATGTTGTGAAAAAACCTTTACTGTGAAATTGGATTATAAAAATAACATAATATGCTCAATAATATATACTCAGTACAGCTTCTGAAATTGTTGGCTTATATATTGAAAGAAGTACATAATACAAAGGTAAGTATTGCTGTTAGCGAATGAACGAACATTTTTAGTCTCCCAGGGACATAAGGACATTAATTCCCTCTTACGTTTCTGAATTTTGTAGTAATGAACACATATACTTTCCAGAGACGTAAATCGAAATTCTCTGATTTCATTTTGCAGGACTGAGCCCTCTGGAGGTTTTAGCTTTTGGCAAAGCTTACAGGGAGAGATTTGCTGAATGCTTCCTGCTTTCATTGGCCTGACCCAGCTTACTTCCGACACATGCCCAGAACTACATTAGTCTCTGGAACTGGAGCCAAACATTGAAGACTGCCGAACATATACGAGCATTGACTGGTGAGAGAGCTCTAGACCAACAGAACCCTGAACCCACTTCTTTTCCAAGGTGGGAAAAATAGTATCCGAACAGAAACCATTGCCCTATCTCTTTCGGATAAGATTTCAAGGTTTTAATCTATATGTACTTTTTAAAAATATATTTTATTGATTTTTCACAGAGAGGAAGGGAGAGGGATAGAAAGTCAGAAACATCAATGAGAGACATAGATCAGCTGCCTCCTGCACACCCCACACTAGAGTTGTACCTGCAAGCAAGGTACATGCCCCCAACCGGAATCGAACCCAGGACCTTTCAGTCCGCAGGCCGACGCTCTATCCACTGAGCCAAACTGGTCTCGGCTATATGTATTTTTTTTAAATCTAGAATGATCAACTGCACCATAATAGTACATACAGCCCACTTGCATCTATTTAGATGCACCTGCTAACTCTCTACCTGCCTCTCTCTCTTATTGATTTTTTGTTGTTGATAGCTTTGACATTGAAAGCCACGGAAGAAGTGGAGCCTTGCATTGGAAGGAGTTGTTCTGCAGCCATTTTTTTTCTTGTCTGAAGTTTCCTTCTGCCAGAGAAAGCCTGAGAGATGACCGGGGCCAAGAGGACAAAGAAGAGCGTGCTCTGGGGCCAGGGGAAGGCTCCCCGCTGCGCAGGCGTGGGGCAGTGGTGCAGGAGGCGGCTACCGATTCTGCAGTGGGCGGCGCATTACAACCTGAAAGAACACTTGCTTCCAGACACTGTGTCCGGGCTCATGTTGGCAGTGCAGCAGGTGACACAAGGTAACGTGGTGACATTTGGCTTTCCTGTGTGGTGCGGAGAACCTGTCCCTGCGTTTTAGCAGAAGAGCATTGTGACCTTGGGTTTACAATTCAGTGAATGAAATGAATTTTGAATGAATTTGAGGAAAATGCACACATTGGATATTTACATACTGAATACAGTGGTACCTCGAGATACGAGTTTAATTCGCTCCGTAACCTTGAGGCATGGGAAACTATGAGACGCTCCAGTCGCGGTAAACTGGTGGGTTGTGTGCAGCCGGCCGATCAGCGCGATTACTCCTATCTCAAGTGTTGCTCGTATTTCAAAGCAAAAGTCGCTCGCTCGACAGCTCGTATCTCAAAATTCTCGTATGTTAGGGCACTCGTATCTCAAGGTACCACTGTATCTGTATAAATAGATAGAGATCCTGTATGTCCTTAGAGCTTATTTTGCCCCGGGGCTGACCAGCAGACCCTGAGGGATGGAGGAGGGATCACTCTGACGCACGGTTGCCGTGAAAGAGAGGGCTAAGGGACTGCCTGGCTGTAGGAATCAGAGAGCCTCGTTCACCTGCCTCTTCAGGCTTTTTTTTTTTTCAATATATTTTATTGATTTTTTTTACAGAGAGGAAGGGCGAGGGATAGAAAGTCATAAACATCAATGAGAGAGAGACGTCGATTAGCCGCCTCCTGCATGCCCCCCACTGGAGATGTGCCCGCAAGCAAGGCACATGCCCCCGACCGGAACGGAACCTGGGACCTTTCAGTCCGCAGGCCGACGCTCTACCCACTGAGCCACACCGGTCTCGGCCTCTTCAGGCTTTTATGGTAACAGCAGTTCGAGCTGAAGTTTAGCCTGTAGATACAATCAGGGTAAGCATTCTTGGGAGGACATGCGCGTGTGCAGTGTCCTTTAAGCGAGGACGTCTGCAGATGAAGCACACAGATGCTGGGAAATACCTGAGGAAAGGTCAAGCAGCAACGAGGGGCAGCCGCCCTCAGCCAGCTCCCGAGGTTGCAGTTTTCTCCTCACAAACTCTCCAACCGTGTCTCCCGCGCTCCCCCTCCATATCGACGGCACAGGCCAGTTTAATTCTGCGTCGCATTGTGATAGGACACCAGATGTTATCCGACAGCCCCTGCCTGGGTCAGCTGGGGCAGTGTCCATCTTGCAGGAAAGATTTCAGCCGAGTGACACTGGAGAGCTGCAGGGTTGTAGCAAGCACGTTTATTAAGGAAGTAAAGGAAGCAAATTTATTTTAAAAATGCACTTGGCATGAAACAGAAGTGGGCAGCCAGCTAATCTGAGTGCACGCCTGGTGGCGGTTCAAGGGATTTTTATAACCTCCTGTCGACAGGTTTCCAGGTTTCTCTGCTGGATGTCTTGAGCACAGACTAGATTTCAAGACCCACCTTTTACTTTGGGGTAGCTTTCCCGGAATTTACGAGACCATCTAGTACAGTGGTTCTCAACCTGTGGGTCGCGACCCCTTTGGGGGTCGAATGACCCTTTCACAGGGGTCACCTAAGACCATCAGAAAACACCTATTTCCCATGGTCTTAGGAACCAACACACCGCTCCTCGGTGTAGCAATGTAGTTTACTGTTGTCATATTAAGACTGTTACCCATGCTACGCCACGATTCAAGACAAAATTTCATTTATTTGTAATTAGAAATAAATATTTCACAATATGTAATTACATATTGTTTTGTGATTAATCACTATGCTTTAATTATGTTCAATTTGTAACAACGAAAATACATCCTGCAAATCAGATATTTACATGACAGTTTATAACAGTAGCAAAATTACAGTGATGAAGTAGCAATAGAAATCATTGTATGGTTGGGGGTCACCACCACATGAGGAGCTGTCTTAAAGGGTCGCGGCCTTAGGAAGGTTGAGAACCACTGATCTAGTATGTCCCAAGACTGCTTGCCTCTTTGTTCAGTGAGTGAGATAAAATGCCCCCCTTTTTCTTCTCCCTCCCTCCCCCACCCCCCTGCCTTAGCAGTTCCAGGGTGATTTAAGCTATGTATTGTCTGGTTAGGGAGGAGAGGTTTTAACTGTTTTCTCTGAAGCGTCCTTGGCTGGGGAAGATAAAGTCTTGTGATTCACAAGCTGGCTGCAAGCTGCCAAAACTTGGCCTTATTTAATTTTCTCATCTCGGTTTTCCTATTCCACCTGCCCAGGAATTCTCATAGCTTCTGGCTGCCCTGTCACAACATTATACACTGTATTTACTTCTCAATAAGAAGTTTAAACCGGTGAGAAGTCTTATTTTAATCTTCCCAAGGCAGGTTCCAAATGACCTTCTGGATTTAGATAGGTGTTTCTCTTGGTGAAAGCTTTCAGTTAGCTAGTGTGCATAGATGTGTGTGTGTGTGTGTGTGT
>PVJN01052435.1:0-14099 GCA_004026805.1 Lasiurus borealis | reverse complement strand
ATAATGTCAAGTATTTAGAACTCTTTCTAGGATATATAATAAAGAATTTTTTAAATGTTAGTCTTTTTAAAAATGTACAGCATTGGCTGGAATTTATAGAATGTTAACTATAAAGGATGGAGTTGGGCATATAGTAAGCCTCTAACATTTTTCTGGTTTCTTGAAATTTATTTTTCACAGTTTCATAACATTTCTCTATTTTTAAATTAATATGTTGCATGTGTATTTTCTTAAAAGAAATACAATTGCACCCTAGCCAGTTTGTCTCACTGGATAGAGCACTGGCCTGTGGAATGAAGGGTCCTGGGTTCGTTTCTGGGTTGCAGGCTTGATCCCCAGTGGGGGCATGCAGGAGGCAGCAGATCAGTGATTCTCTCTCATCGTTGATGTTTCTCTCTCTCTTCCCTTATGTATTTTTAAAACAGAAATACAATTGCATTTTATTAAATACTATTTGGAATCTATTAGGAGTAAAAAATAGTGGTTTCATTCTTTCGTCTTGGCTATACAATTATTTTAATAAATTTCCCAGTACTGAACCATTTTTACATCCCTAGGATAAACATCATTTTTGTATTATTCTATTTTGTTCATTTCCATATTCGTGTATCTAATACAGTGGTACCTCGAGATACGAGTGTCCTATCATACGAGATTTTTGAGATACGAGCCATCGAGCGAGCGATTTTTGCTTTGAAATATGAGCAACAGTTGAGATACGAGTAATCGCGCGGATCGGCCGGCTGCACACAACCCACCAGTTTACCGCGACTCAAGTGTCTCATAGTTTCCCACGCCTCAAGGTTATGGAACGAATTAAACTCTTATCTCGAGGTACCACTGTATTTCAATGAATTTTTTATGATTTTCTTTTTTGTGCTACTTTGATTAGTTTTTTCCTTATTTGCTAGTATTATGTTTTTTAGTAAATAAATCATAAAAAATGTTCCATCTCTATGTAGAGTTTATAGAGTATGGAATAATATGCTCCTTAAAGATATATTTTTTTAAATCACTAATTATAAATACCTGATGGAAACAAAAATAGTTTGCTCATCTAAACAGAGTATTTCAGCTCCTGCCAAATCTTCCTATCCAAACTGATCAAAGGCAGACAAAATTAGGCTCATGTCTTAACTTCACACCCACTAGCTAAATGTGTGCCCTCGGCAAGGTGCATTTTTTATCACAGGGAATAGCCATACCTTCTGTACAGTCCTCACAAAGTTATTATGAGGAGTACATGAGGTTATGTTTATAAATTACTATATACTCCACCTGCAATAAATTGAATAAATTATTTTATAGCTTTATTTTCCATAAGTACAAAATTAATGTTTATCATTTACTTGCTATTTTTCCTTAGTACAGATATGTTAGTTAGGTAGAAATATGTTGCTGATACAATTATTTGTGTGAAATTGCTTCCTAAGAAAAGATAAGAGATCAATTAAGACATTCCCTAGTGGCATAAATGTAAAAGTTGACATGACAGTGGAAATGCTCTGAAAACACATGAAAATGAACCCAATGCCGCTGTCGAAATGAGATCACGGTGGGTTAACAGGAAAGCTGTGCTGTTTTGAGAAAACCAGGCAACGAGCCTACAACAAATGTAACTCTTCCACTCTTTCCTGTTCTCTTGGAGCTTTGTTCTCATGGAAATCCCACAGTGGGAGGAGACATAGCACCTTTACCCAGGCTGAGGCTTGCTCTGTGTGCCCTGACCCCATCCACACTGCAATAGGGGAGCGAGTCTTGCCCTCCAGGCGGGAGAATGCAGAACTGAGGGGTTGGGTGGCCTCAGATACAAATCCTACCGACATAATGTGAATGATTAAGACTGCCACATGAATATAGCCTCAGGTTTATATAAACACACAGATATATACTGTATGTACAACATAAAGGGTACATACAGGGTGGGGCAAAAAAGTAGGGTTACAGTTGGGAGTATTGCAAAACACAAAGTTTATTCTTGTATCATTGTATTATTTTTCCCTATGCATAACTGCAAATATACATTAGCCCGACCCTGTATATATGCTATATAGATAACCTATATCGTGTACATAGTATATACACATGTAAGTATAAACAGATATATATATATATATATATATATATATATATATATATTCATATTCACCTCCACAATGGATGTAATTTATATATCATTGTCACATTAATGTCATTTTTATACAGGGGTGGGCAAAAGTAAGTTAATAATAATAACAAATAATATAATAATTTATAAATAAATACAGTGGTACCTCGAGATACGAGTTTAATTCGTTCCGTAACTTTGAGGCGTGGGAAACTATGAGACGCTCAAGTCGCAGTAAACTGGTGGGTCATGTGCAGCCGGCCGATCCGCGCGATTACTCCTATCTCAAATGTTGCTCGTATTTCAAAGCAAAAATCGCTCACTCTACAGCTCATATCTCAAAAATCTCGATTGTTAGTGCACTCGTATCTTGAGGTACCACTGTAATACTACAAGAATAAACTGCTTTGTATATTCACAACTATAAACCTACTTTTGCCTACCCTGTATATAAAATATATATGATATATAGAAGGATATATAGATATATGTCATTAGCACATAGAAACCTGTTTCTCAAAAAGGTGAGATTTATATCCACTTTCTGATTATAAATCTTTTACTGTGTAGTTACTGAACTTTTCTGGGCAGGACTAGACTACCCCATATGTAAAGGAGTAGTCTTAAATAACATATTTTATCATACAGAATAATGTCTGACACATACTGTACTTAATATGCTTTAGATTTATTTGTACTCTTAAATAACAGTAAATAGGATGCTCCTGGCAAATATATATATATATTACAATTAGTAAAGAAATCACTTTTAAATATTAAGTAACTTTGAATAAGGCCTCTTAGAGAAACATGTAAATGATCCATTACTATTAGATTTCTCAGGAGTACTCTAATTGAATGACTTAGGCACAGCAGTGGGTATGCACACGTGTGTGTAAAACAAAAACCCGTATGTGCTTCTTCAGAAGAATTTTAATTTTTCTCTTTAAAAGAATATAGGCCCCTAATACAAGAGTATAGATCTAGTGCCAACGAAGAAGCTTCCCCCTTGCACCCTGACAAAGCCATGGCTCCCAAACCCTTTGGATCAGCAGACAGTTAGCACCCAAGGCCAGAAGTGCTGGCTGAAAAGGTAGTGGGAGGGAAGGAGGTAAGAAAGGTTTACACCACTTCCCTCTAGCTGGCCAATCTTAATTACTTCTCAAATCTAACAGTTGCCGGCTTCTCTGCTCGACCATTTAGCCTCAGATGCAGCTGTGTGCTATTCCCAAGACCCTGAAAGAGCTCACTTTGGCTGTTCAAATATGTGCCTAGATCTTCAGGCTCAATACCCGCAGCTCCGAGTCCTTAAGGCTGAGCTCAAGCCCCTTTCAAGAGCTGGTCAGTTTCGACATGTTCTCAACTCTTCCGAAGAATCATTTATGAACTAGGTACATATTAAAAACAAAATAAGATGTGGTGCTGGTGAGTTACCTTTTGACTTTTCTATACAAAAGAAAAAAAAAATCCAAAGCAGTATCTCAAATATTAGCAGCAATGGCTTGCCTTGATATCGAGTCAAATAATTTGCCGCTGTAAGCCCACTTGACAAGGCCGGAGTTAGCTTGCTGGCTTTTCTCGAATGTACATATTTGCCTTGGCCAAATCGTGTTAATAGGAAAAGCTACATATCTAATGTGGCAGAAAGAAAAAGTACTTTCCACTGACCCGGAAAATTTACCTGGCAACTCAGCCTGGAGAAAGGCCCTGGAAGGAAAGGGCCTGCAATGAGAACTCCAGCTGCCACAGCTACCTGCCTTGCACCGAGCTCACGGTTAACTGAATCTCCATCAAGAGTTCCATACATGGCTTGCAGGTTCACAGAGCACACGTCATTGACCTGGATTCTGAGGTCAAGTACTTACTGCTAGCAACCCCGGTGCCTCTGCGGGAGGCGGGGCCCCCTGCCAGGCTGCACTGCTGCTCCCATGGGGCAGGCCCGAAACTGCTTGTAAAGCTGCGTGGGGGGTGATGTGCCACCCTGAGCCCCTGGTTGCTCGGCAACAGCCCCTTATGACTGGTCCTCAAGGGGCTGCTAGGCAACCGCACTGAGGCTGACCCAGCTGCTCCCAGAGCACTGCCTCTCAAGAGGGCCAGGCGAGCGGGAGGCCCAGGGCCCTCAGTGACTAGTGACATAACTCAGACACCTCTCTCCCCGGAATGCTCTCCCCCTGTCACTACATACAACTCAGACCAGAGGGATACCCTGGAAGGCATCCTCACTTTGAACCCTATCCGTGGATCTTTAGAGAAGCTGATGAGTGAGAAAAGAGAAAGGACTAAGAAGTACAAACTGGTAGTTGTTACACGGTAGTCGTGATGATGCAGTGACATGCAGCGTAAGGAATACAGTCAGTAATACCGGGATGACTGTGCACGGTGGCAGGTGAGTACTGGAAATAGCAGGGGGAACGTTTTGGAGAGTATCTGGCTGCCCAACTACTATGCTGTACACCTGATACAAAGTAATAGTAAGTGTAAGCTGTAAGTGAGCAATAAAATTTAAAAAAAAAAAGCTGAAGGAATGAAATGCTAGCTATAGGAGGAGAGATTAATGAAATGGGAAATAATGCAATAAATAAGATCAGCAAAAAACGTGTACAACTGTTGTATTTATTTACACATAACCCGTCAAAATACTTTTTTCCCCAAATACTTTTTTTTAAAATATATACTTTATTGATTTTTTACAGAGGAAGGGAGAGAGATAGAAAGTCAGAAACATTGAGAGACATCGATCAGC
Organism: Lasiurus borealis; assembly: GCA_004026805.1. Classification (NCBI taxonomy): domain Eukaryota; kingdom Metazoa; phylum Chordata; class Mammalia; order Chiroptera; family Vespertilionidae; genus Lasiurus; species Lasiurus borealis. The sequence goes on along the minus strand of PVJN01052435.1, from coordinate 9,249 downwards.
CTCCTCCTGCACGCCCCACAGTGGAGATGTGCCCGCAAGCAAGATACATGCCCCCACCGGAATCGAACCCGGGACCCCTCAGTCCGAAAGCCGATGCTCTATCCACTGAGCCAAACCGGTCTCGGCCCCAAATACTTTTTAACTCATCAAGTACACCACTGATGATATATAGCTCCCTACTCAGAATCATTCAAGAATGCAAATGAGCTACAAACTTAACATTAGTCTTTATCCCAGCGTTTCAGATTCTTTACTACAGCTCCAGTGTACCTTTCGACTCTCATCTTCTCCCACTTGCTAAAATTCTACACAACTCTGCCTCCTCCGTTCCTGCATGTGTGCCTCTGTTCAGACTGTTCTTCCAATCAGGAAGGTTTCTCCCACTCTTTGAAATTCCATCGGTCCTTCAAAGACCATCCTAATTACTGCATCCTCTGTAAAGCCTTTCTGATCAGTTTCTAAGTTTCTCTCTCTTTCCTTTGAAACCACACAGCACTTTTTACTTCTTTTGTGGCACCTACGACAGTCAGGCTGGCAGAAATGTTTTTATGTGTATTTTCTTCCTTCATCTCCCCCAAATGGATAGAATGCTAAGCCTCCTATAGAAAGGATGGAGTGTCAATCATTCTTATATGCCCCGTCTCACTAATATGAGTACCCAAATCCAGGAGGATGCTTTTTTTTTCCTTTTCTTGTTTTTGGGGGGTGTTTTTAAATAAGTATTTGCTTATTTGAATTAGGTAACCATTTATCTCAACTAGGTATGTATAGAGTTCTGAAATTCATTAAAAACTTAAATAAAGGACATCTATAAGCATCCACAGAAATGAACCTAAAAATAGCCGAAACCAGTTTGGCTCAGTGGATAAAGCAGACTGAAGGGTCCCGGGTTCGATTCCAGTTGGGAGCATGTATCTTGGTTGCGGGCACTTCCCCAGTGGGAGGCATGCAGGAGGCAGCTGGTCGATGTCTCTCTCTCATTTATGTTTCTAACTCTCTGTCCCTCTCCCTTCTTCTCTGTAAAAAATCAATAAAAAATATTTTTTTAAAAAAGTTGTTTAAAAAAATGAACCTAAAAATAAATGAACACACAGAGCACTAAAATATGGAGTTTGCAGAATCTATTTAGAATAATGCAAATACTTTGTTCAATGTACTGATTTAATGACGAAGAACTGAAATCAAATTCAGAAATACTGGTGTTAACAGTGTTGACAAAAAAACTGGAATCTCCAGAGATTAGGAAACTTCTTCAGATTCCCATGACTACTTAAAAGTTGAACTGGCCTCATGACAAAGTTTTTAAATTTCTACTTTAGTTATCTGTTCCACTCTCAAATCATCTGTGGATATGTTTTTATAAATGTTTGCTCCAAAAATGTTTATGTAAAAAATAAGGATTAACTTTTTTATTTATTATTTATCTTCAAAATATTATTTGAATAGCCAGAATTGTTTTTTTTTAAAAAAATCCATTAATAGTGATTAAACAGAAGTATATTGAACAAAATTTATTTACAAAGAGCTTATTTTGCAACTTAGCTACAAAGAATATAGTCAAGAATCAAGATATTAAGAAATACTGCTGTTCAGTTACAATAAATGTCATAAAACTTATACACTAATCATGTTCACCTTGTTTACCCATAAGACATTGGTACAGGTTTAGTCAGAGCCTGTTTATGCCTCTGCTTTGTTTTAAACCTGTTTGTCCCAGTTTGGAGGGTAGTAAAGTTTGCCAGCCCCTAGCTATTTGGATAGAGTCGGCTTGCAGACTGAAGGATCCTGGGTTCAATTCCAGTCAAGGGCACGTGCCCAGGTGGCAGGCTCAATCCCCAGTACAGGGCATGTAGGAGGCAGCCCATCAATGATTCTCTCTTATCATTGATGTTTGTATCTCTCTCTCCCCCTTCCTCTCTGAAATCAATAAAACTTTTAAAAAGTTTGCCTGCCAAACATCCATTTCCCTCTTGAAGAGTTGACCCTTCTATTTTCACTCCATGTGATTCAGTTGTTTCCCAGAATGAAGTTGAGAGCCAGACCTGACAAATCAGAGTTCCATCTCTGCCCATAGCCACAGTGGCCAGTTCAGAGGTGATGCGTGACTCAAACCCATCCCAGCAAGCTTCAGACGTTTTTCCAACCCAGCAAATGCTTAACGAGTGGGTTCATGATGCAAGTTAGTCTGTCTTAGGACTGGTGCCAAACCTACTAAGTAAAGATACTTTTTCTCTTTGAATTTAAACTCGAGAAGGTAGACCTGGAGCTGGTGATAGCAGTTTTGTCACTAAGCAGGGCCTAAGAATAAAGCCAAATTGAAAGAAAGTAGAGCCAAAAAGTAAAAAGAAATCAGTCGTTAACAAAATAATTTGAGTTCTAGATCAACCTGTGACTGAAATCTGGTTTACATAAATCTGATACATTCTCCCCATCTCCTCAAGCCAATTTGATGCTGATTTTCTATCATAAGCAACTATAACATTACTAAGTAATGAATGCACCTGGTTATCTGAGTTTCTCAAGCCACACTAAATTAAAAGGGTGAGAAAGACAGAAAGAGAGGGAGAGAAAGAGAGAAGAAGGGAGGGAGGGAGAGGAAGAGAGAGAGAGAGAAAGAGGAGGGAAGGAGAGAGAGAAGGAGAGAGAAAGAGAGAGGGAGAGGAGGAGCAGTAAGAGTATCACATAAATAAATCCTCACTTAACATCATAGATAGGTTCTGAGACTAAGCAAACCAACATACAGTATAATGAAACTAATTTTACCATAAAATAGTTGTATAAGAATTAAGTTCCTACATATCTCATCAAAGTTATAAAAAGATAACATTATTCAAGGATCTTTTGTACTTTACGGTAGATGAACTAATAACTTATAGCTTGAAAGGCAACGTGTAAAAAAATAATGAATTTCAAATTTTTCAAAAATTTGAGGTCTTTATGTCAAGGACTTAATTCCACCTGGCACCCTGGGAAACACCCCAGTCTCAGGGAAACCAAAACAGTTGATCCTGCTACTTGGAAGTATAAGGATTTTGCAATAATTTGCACAAACAAGAAGGTAGGGGTCATAAGGTCATAGAGAAATCAAGACGGTGGTGGTGAGACAGAGGTTACTGTAGTTGTAAGAGAAAGGGTGGTAAGGGACTCTCCAGAAGCACACAGAATTCTTAGCTTCTCTATTGACTTGTGATAATGAAAATGGAATCCACTGAGAAATAACCTGACTTCAAGAAATAAGAGCACGGATGGGTCAAACTATTGGCCAACCCAATGAACAGGTGTATGTGGAAATCTTCGCATTGGTGTGAAAATATATGTAGGATGCTATGCCCAAAGAGGTTCTGAATTTGAAACTTTAGGAAGGAACAATTGCACATGATAGCAGGCCCAAGGTGTGGCTACAGAAGGGGTTGGGTGAGCAGTAAAAGAGAAGGTTACAGCTTGAGCTGTGGAGGTCAAAGACTGATCCGTTGTGGCGATGGATATAGATATGGAGTCCCCCAGATTGAGGACAGGAGGAGAAAACTGTATGTCAATTCCTGGAGTGCTCAGTGAAGGAGTGGTTTTTTTCAAGCGGCGAGTAGATAACAGGAACGAGCAATGGTAGTGGACAGTGCAGTCAGAGGGTCAAAGGAACAGAAATGAGTAAAATGGAGGAGAAATAATGATCGAGAGATGGGATGTAGGTGCATGAGGGCATGTGACCAGCCCGGAGATTCATGAACTATGAAATAACAAACAGTCGCCAAGAAAGAGGAGGAAGTGGGATGTCCAGGGGAGAGTCAAGTTTCAGGACTAGAGGGAGAAAGTGGAGGTTAAGAGGCTTTACTGTGATTGAACAGGTGTTCCAAAAGCATGATGGAATGATTCTGAAGGAAGAGTAAAGAGCAGAAATTAGGTCAGAAAGAGGCAGCGCAAAGGATAATGATATTTCAAGGCAAAGAGGAAAAATAAGTAGACAGATGATAAAAACAGACTTTAATAGTTAGAAAATTAGGTTTTTCAGGGCTAACAATGTGATATGTTCCCAAACTGGTAATGTGGGAATTTAGGGAAAGCCACCAGCTATGACATGGGACATGGCATACTTTTTACTTCGGGGGTAAGGTGTGAGTGACAGATGCATGTCAAGGCAGCGTAGAGATGATCAAAGAAGTTGCAACCAGGAGAGCTTATGAGATGAAAGTCTGTGGGACTTCACAACGGAAGGGGCAGCTAAGAGGAAGTCTGGCTTCAAGGAGATGCAGGGGTGAGGAGCACAGGAGGACACGGATTTGTGCACATTGAAAGGAAATTAATTAGAAAAAATATTTTAATATTGCTATTTGCCCTTTATAACACTGTAGAAGTGTCAGAGATGAAAGAAAATTAGTAAAATTTATATGAAAATAATATATAAATAATAACAACATGATATAACAAAAAAGGTACGATATAAAAAGAAAAAAGCATATTATAAAAACAAAAAACATTATATAAAAACAACATTGCTTAAAACCAATGACTGATAAATTGATTAAACTTATTCTGATATCTCCCTGTATACCACATTAAGAGTGAAAACACTTTCAGAGTGCTTGACTAATTTCCCTTGCAATGAAGTATTTACAACTTTAACATCACACGCTCTTCGAACTCAAGAGAAAGCAATGTATAACTGGCAACGTCCAAAAATGGGTTCAGGTAGGAATATCCCTACTCTGTCTAGAGTTTGTCCTTGTGATTTATTAATAGTCATCGCAAATGCTGTCATCACAGGAAACTGTCTTGAATTAATTTAAGTGGGAGGCCAGTGCCAGACGGGGACAAATATCATGCATGTGCAAGTCAACGTGTATTTTTAAATTGCCAGTGTGCGTCATATGTACCGGTGGTCTGGTGGTCGGATGGTCAGCCTTTTATATATAAAGATTAATGGGGAAGGAATCAGTTATGGAACAAGTGGATTTGCGATGACTAGCCATTAACAAATAGCAATTATCTAAACTACTAAATTAACTTCCAAAGGGTAAAACTGTTAAATAAGACATCCAAAGTACTTAAAAAAGTGTAGATGAATATTTTTACAAGTGGGAAAGTCCTTCCCAAGCTTAACAAAATCAGAATGAGAGAAGAAATTGATAGCAGCTTTGACATCGATCACATTTAAGTATCCTGCAAAGCAATGTGCACCAAATAGTTAATGGCAAAAATCAACTGACTCAAAAGTTGCAACATAATAGATATACAGAGTTAATATCCTGATGAATAAAAAGCTCTTGAAACAAACAAATAAAAAAGGATTAAAGAATAGGCAAAGATTATAGAACAGCAACTCATAAAAGTAAATCCAAAATATCTGTTAAACATTTTTGGCCAGCTAAAAATATTCAGCCTCATTAGCAACTGAAGAAATAAGAATAAGAGCTTTCTTTTCTCACTGATTTCTAAATTTTAAATTGTTGACACAGTATTAGTATGTTAATAAAAATGGTATTTTGAGTAGCAATAGCTCTAGGACTTCTGAAAAAAAATGTGCAGAATGTATCACAAGTCTTTAAACAGTGAATATGCTCTTACCTAGCAATTCTATGGAAATTTACTCAAAGAAAATAATCAAATAGCTTTGTACAGTGTATAAAATTATGAATAGTTATCTACTATGATATTGTTTGTAAAACCAAACTTGGAGAAATTTTACATACCGACCAAAAGGGATTAGTTAAAAATTTAATAGAACATCATACAGTCATTAAAAGTATGATTTTCTATGAAAGATGTATTAAAATGATCTCTTAGTTGGGAAATAAAGCATATCTATGACATGACTTTTGTTTTTAATAAAAAAAAAATACAGATAAAGCCAAGAATTTTAAAATAGTGAAAATAAACACAGGTGAACTTATTTTCTTCATACGATTCTGACATTTCTGATGATCACTGACCAGCAGGGGACAGACATACTTACAAACAGAAAAACGGTTTTCTCACAGTGCTGGTCGGAACCAACCTTGACTCAGAACCTACCCTTCACTTCTCGTCAGTTTATGGCCGTCGGATCTCATTGTAATAATCCAGATCCTGAGATTATTTGGAACAGTCAATCCCAGAACCATTTTTTTTTTTTAATGAGTAGCAAGCCATGTCAGCAAAGAAGGCACCTTGGGTTTTGCATCTACATGCACACAGAGTGAAATGCAACGCTCCAAGGAAATCTAGTGCAATACTCTTCCCGTCTCTGAAGCACTAATGTAAGTTTTGGGGCGTTTTTGTTCTGCTCCCCGTGAATGTGTAAGTGGTCCTCAGGTTCGAATCTCCGCCTTCCAGTGGGACAGACTCTAACAACACCACCTGCAGTATTTGGGGTTCTTTCTTTTCCTGTTTTTTAATGTTTCCCCGTGGAGACTCAGGCCAAGCGCTTTTCCCAAGGAACCGGGGTGCGCTCCCAGGAGCAGCTCTGGGAAGAGGGGGCTGGCGGTGCTCCCCGCCTCCCGCAGCAGGGACATGCCAGCCGCGGCCCGGGCGGCGGGTAAAGGACAGTCACCCCCACACCCCACACTCACCCCCACCGGGAGGCACTGCCAGGAGCATCCCGGGGGGCAGCAGCTGCTGTCAGGACCGAGCCCCCCACTCTCCTGCCTCTGCGGCGGCCCCGTTCCCTGCGCGCATCCCCCAGGCGCTCGCCGCACTCCCGGCTCCGGTGGCACCCCCGGCTCCGGTGGCACCCCCAGCTGCCGGGGACCCGGGGACCCTCCAGTCTAAGCGTCCCCCCATCTTATCACAGAACCAGAGCACGCCGGTGAGGGGGGTGAGGCGACCCGGCTGAAGACCCGCAGTCTCTGCGACCCCCGCAGTCCCAGCAGCAGCCGCCGGAGGGAGGGCGGGTGGGAGCGCGCACCCCCAGGAAAGCGCCGTGGCCTTGGCTGCGCGAGGGGCGAAGGGCTCCCCAACTTCGCCCAGGAGGTCACCGGGGTCCCCCCCTTTCAGGTCCGATGGGCAAAGAGGAGGTGGCCAGACCTCCTCCGTTATGTCCCTGGCCCCCTGCGCCCTTCCTTTCACTCTCAAAGTGCCCCCGAAGTGCATGGGCACGGGGTGGTCCCCGAAGCTAAAGGGGCATCGGCTGTGAGCCCGCTCCCGCGCCCCCACCTCCGCCCCCCTCCGTGCCAGGGGCGAGGGGCGCAAAACGGGAAAGTTGCTCTCACCTCCTTCCCGCTGGCTGCTCCGTCTCCCCGCACCTCCCCGCGTCCTTTCCCCCCGAACCCGCGACCCCTCTCCCGCCGCCGCCCGGTACGCACCCGCCGCGCGCACAGCTGCCCGCCGAGCCGGGGCCGGGGGTCCGCGGGCGCTCGGGCTCGCCCAGCCTCGGTGGCCGGAGCTGCGGCCGGGCTCCCGCTCGCTGCCGCCTCTCCAGCCGGGGGTGCGGCGGCGTCTGAGCCTCTGAGCCTCGGGGTGCGGCGCAGCCAGGCGGGGCGAGGACTCGGGGGCGGGGGAGCGGCCGCAGGGACCCGCCCCCAGCCCGGAGCAAGGCTCCCACGCGCAGTCCCTGTCTCACAGTGGCTCTTCCCTATTGTACTCCCCCGTCACCCCCTTTCTCAGCTTCTCTGGGTGATGATGGTTCAGGTTCTGGTAACAATTTGCTGGATGTGACTGCGGGATGGGATGGATTTTCGCTTCCCTCCCTGCTCCCAGATGCTGCAACTTGACCCTCTGACCTATGTGCGCGCTCTCGCTCCCCGAGGTTTTTGCTCTCCAAAGTCCTAGCCTTGCCATTGGATCCAGCTGTGGCTGTTTGGAGCCAGTGGGAATTGCATCCTTTTCTCATCTGCACCTGGAATCAACAGATGGGGAAGCAACATGCAACGCGGACAACTTTGGGGCAAAGCAAGGCAGAAACCGATGCCCATCGAGTTTCACTTTCAAGTTCTCACCAGGAAAAGGGGGTCCTTCAAATTCCATATTAAATGGATAAGATGCATGGAGAAACCAAGATGGTGGTATAGGTGAACACCTAAACTGCTGCCTTGCACAACAGTTTCAAAACTACAGCTAAAAGACAGAACGGACACTATCCAAAACCACAGGAAAGCTGGCTGAGTGGAAATTCTACAACTAGAAGGAAAGAGGGGCTCACAGAGACTCAGAGGAGCTGTAAAAAGCTGAGGTATGGAGACGCGCGAATGGAGAGGATGGGCTGCGGTGGGTCTGGCTGGCTTCCTCTAGAGCAGCGTTCTCAACCTGTGGGTCATGACCCCTTTGGGGGGGTTGAACGACCCTTTCACAGGGGTCGCCTAAGACCATCAGAAAATGCAGATATTGACATCACGATGCATAACAGTAGCAAAATTTCATGGTTGGGGGTCACCACCACATGAGGAACTGTATGCAAGGGTTGTGGCCTTAGGAAGGTTGAGAACCGCTGCTCTAGGAGGAGGGAGACAGAAACTCCTGACTGCACTGAACCCAAGTTCCAACTGCACTGAACCCCAGTTCTGGGCAAGACTCATATGGGGAAGTCTGGACTGTTGTGAAAAGGAAGGAGTGCAGGAAAACTTAGGGGAGCCCTGAAAGACAGAGGGCAAGTGAAAGTGCAGGAGAAAGTGCGCACACAGAGCGCTGACTACTGATTGAGCCACTGGTTATCTCTAGCAGAAGGAAAATTGAACCTCCCAACTGCACTGAAATCCAGGTTCAACTGCACTGAACCCCAGTTTCAGATGAGACCCGGGGGACCCAGACTCATACAGATGCCTAGAATACATGGAAACTCAGGGGAGCTGGAAAGGCAGAGATCTAAAGACACACGCTTGTGTGCACAGAGAGGGCTTCAGAGATTACCCAGAGGCACTGAGACCCAAGGGGGGCGTGCAGGAGGCAGCTGATTGATGTCTCTCATCGATGATTCTAACTCTCTATCCCTCTCTCTTCCTCTCTGTAAAAAATCAACAAAATATATTTTAAAAAAATAAAAAAAAAAGCTTCACAGATAAGAAAAAGTTAAAGGAGTTAATCGCCACCAAACCAGTATTATATGAAATGCTGAAAAGTATGCTTTAAGAAGAGGAAGAAGAAGAAAAAGGTAAAGATAAAAATTAGGAACAACAAATATGTATCTATCAACAAGTGAATCTAAAATCAAGTGAATAAAAAAATCTGATGAACAGAATAAACTGGTGAATATAATAGAATCAGGGGCATAGAAAGGGAGTGGACTGAGAATCCTCAGGGGGAAAGGGGCGAGGGGGGGGCAGGGAGATACTGGACAAAAATCCT
>PVJN01052434.1:0-14099 GCA_004026805.1 Lasiurus borealis | reverse complement strand
TTTTCTGGTGAAACCTGCCTTTCTGTCTTATGTGGGCTGTTTCTTTTTCTGCCCATGGTCTTTCTTCTCCGGGTGTCTGGCTATGTAGTTCTCTCTCCTACGTTGATTGAGCCGCACAAACGTGTGCTCCGTGGATCTCTGAGTCCGCTGCGTGTCTGTGGATCTCTGAGTCTGCTGCGTGTCTGTGCTGATTGGAGAGTGGAGCTCTGGGTCCCCGGGTCCCCAGCTGTTTGATGGGTGCGCAGCTGCCGGCTTCTGATGGCTGCAGACATCCACCTCCCTCTGAAAGATGGCGTGGTCTCCGCGCTCCTGCCGGGGGCTCGGGCAGGCAAAAACCCTTTGCAGTGGGGCTGCCCGGCTGGGAGAGCCCCGTCCAGCAGTTCCCCGCCTTCTTCTGGAGGATAACTGGCTTCCAACTTGCCTCCAATCACTCCCAGTGCGACTCCCAGCCGCTCTCTCTCCCTCTGCCCAGCGACAAAGCTCCAGGTGCGTCTGTTTACTCCGCCGCCATTTTTTCATCCTAGCACAATATTTTAAATGTAAGAATGTATAACCAAAATATATTCGCTGATTTATATATTCACTACTGTGTTTTCATACTTTCTTTTCCAGTTCATATCACTGTAATGAAATGTTAAATTTGCTAGTTGCATTATAGTTATCCAAGCATTATGTACTACATATTTTACACTGTGAGAGCCTTTAGGAATCCTTTTAAGTTGGGGAGGAGAGGTCATTTTCAGTGATATTTTGTAGATTGAGATATTTCACTTGTCTGAGGTCATTAGCAGAGACTGGATTAGTTCCTGACGGCTCAGGACTTTTCTCCTTTCCTAACAACATAGAAATACCATTTCCCTGTATAGATAGTAGTCTTCCAGGGCTGTAGTGAGGGACCCACTCATACCTGGTCCTGGAGCAGCTATGAGACCTAGAACACAGGCAATTAGAAGCTTCCTTTTTGGAATGTGAACAATGAGCCTGCTAGAGATCAAGTCCTACACCTTCTAAACAAAGGCGTGTCTCCATGAGGCTGTTTCTGCTGTGACAACTGCTGAGTGCCAGCCTCCTCAATCTAGAATTGCCTTGCTTCCTCTCTTCCAGGTTCTCAGACTCTGGGAGTCCCTGATAGCCTTCCAATACATTCCCTTTCATTGGAGTTTGCCAGTATCTGTTTCTTGCCATCCAAAAACCAAACACGAGGCTAGTCCCACTATCAGTGTTGTGAAAATTGGTGTTTAAACCCAGATATTCCAGGGCTAATTATGTTCCATCATGCTGCTAACATGGATTTTTTTAAAAGCACATTATTAAAGCTGAATTAAAAGCATTAATTGTGCATTTTTATAAAAATGATTTCTAATTATTTTAATCTTCATTTTTATTTCTTTTGCTCTTCTCAATATGCCATTCTCACCATAGAAAAATTTCAGTCTTATTAAAACTTAAATTCATCTTAGGTGATGAGAAATTAACCAAACTGATTTATCAAAATAAAAATGATCATAATTTAAAAGAGCTTTTATACGTAAATGCATAACCAATGGACACAGACAGTAGTGTGGTGAAGGTCTGATATGGGGCAAGGATAGGATAAGGGGGGGTAACAGGTAGAAAATTGGGAAACATCTGTAATACTGTCAACAATGAAATTAAATTTAAAAAAGGCAAATGGAAAGGATATTGAACTTAATATTTGATTATATATTATATAAAATTTTTAGGGAAAAACATTAATGTGTTAACTTTTCCTCTGCTCTCTTAAATACTTTCTTTGAGTTATATTATTATTAAAACCTCTACATTGATTTAAAACTTCTTAACAGGTGCCAAATGAATACCCAAACAATATCTTCATTCTATAGGTAAAATGACTAGTTCCTTTTAAAAAAATGTTGTGAAATAAAAATATATTAAAAACTCATTGATTGAGAAGGGCAATTCTCAGCCTTACTGTCAAGTAATGGAAAGTAATATCTTACCAAACCCCCCTGACCAAATACAACCATAGTGGTATTATCACAAGATTATTATTATTTTTTTGTAGTTTTTAATCAAGCTTTTAATGAAAATATCATAAAATAACAGTTTCTCATCACTGTACATTAAGACTGCACACTTCTGAATGGAGAGATCAGTCGTAGGTGTGATTGCTTTTCTATGACATTTGAGGGCTGCATACCTGCAGCTCTGACCTGAATTTATCCAAACTCTCGAGGGAAGTGAACTCAACGTGATGACTGACAGCGGCGGTGGCCAGTACAGGAGTGCGATCACAGTGTCTTTCCCCCTTTCTGGGAAGGACATAAAGTTAGGACATGATCCCTCTTCCAGTTCCAATTAAACAAAACAGCTATAACCCCCACTCCTCTTCCTCCCCCTCGAGGTATTTATGAATGGGCTAGTGCCCAACCTGGGGTCCCCCAAGCGGGGAGGGGGAAAGCAAGTGATGGGTAGGGTACAGAAAGGATCCCCTCAGCACCTGGCCCCACAGGGCCCCGCCAAGTGGAGATCCTCCCTGTCCCAAGTGAGGTCTGTTATGCAGCATTTTTGAGGTCAATAAATTACAGCAATAAATAGCAAGGTGAGGTAGGGGGAGGAGTTCCTGGTAGAAAAAGTGGGGTGACTGAAGCTGGGGGGTCCTGGGCAGCCTCAATTCCCACAGTGCACACCCACCCCCTCATTTGGAATGTCAGACTGAGGCTCTGGTTAGGTCCCTCTCCATCCCCTCTCCTGGCATCGGATTCACAGGTTCAGTAGCATCTGCCCCAACATGGCTCTAGGGAAGAGAAAGGGCCTTGGTCCCTCAGGGGGCAGAGCCGAGATCCCTTGTTTGTTCGCATAAGGCCTGGCGCCTCTGCTTTTGTCCCCAAGTCGGGGAACAGAAGGGATACAGTGACCTCTTCCTTGAGCCCTGCCCTTCTGGCTGCCCAGGCCTCACCCCAACTCAGGACAGTTGCAGGGATGGCGGCTGGGGTCTGCCTGCCCAGCCAGCCAGCCCAGATCGCACTTCTGCACTCTGTCAAGTCCAGTGAATACTGATGGGGTGGGGGTAGAGGACAGCCCGGCCACAAGCGGTGACTAACAGGAAACGCACGCATGGCTGCGTGCGGTTCTGAGAACCAGCCTAGGTCCGGATTGCTCATTCACAGGCTGAGGTGTATGGCTATGCTGCGAGTCTCTGAGATTCTTATTTGCTTAAAGGTTCATCTTTTCTTTTCTGCGACCCTGGACGAGCCCCTGCAGTGGCTCGGTCTGGCAGGAGCGTGCGGTGCAGAGCCGGGGCTGCCTCTAGCTCGCCTCAAGTCTGAGAAATAAATACATTCATTACTGCACAAACATATTGATACAAAAACAACACTGTTCAGAGTGTCTGCACCTTCTGTGTTGGTAAGGACCAGCCCAGTGAGGCCCTCCTGCTTCTGGTGGTGGTGGTGGTGGTGGTGGGGTGGGTCCCCAGGGACCGGGACCAGCCAGAATCAATGGATGTGCAAAGGTCCTGGCTTTTTGGCTTGAGAGGGACCCTCACATTAACCCACCCCAGGATCTCAAGCACAAGATTATTTTTAAAATGTGATTTTCCAAAGCCTATGACAATAATATAAATTCAACATTTAGTTTTTATATTTTATAAAAATCCATGTACCATAAATTGAGAGAGGCTATTAGTGATGGGGACCTCACTGTCTCTTAGATACCAATTTCAGGTTGGGAGCGTACAGAAAATTCTTATCAGTGTGGCAGCAGTGGAAGGTAAGTGAAGCATTTTGTAAGCTGGAATTAATATCCACATTGAGTTTAATGGCCATCCATAGCAGCTGAGGTTTATAATTTTTGAAAGATCTGTTTGTGATATGTAAAAATAGCTCTGAAACTTGAAGATTTATCTCCTTAAAAGCCATTTCAGTATTGACCTTAGTATTGCTTCTAATTATAATATATGAAAAAAGAGGTTTTCTTATTGGGTTGTTTTTAATAGCTCTAGATAAATATAAAAATACATGTTTGTGTGTGTTTGAATACTAATTAGACAATTATATTGAAACCTATTAGTTTCCTGCACCTAATATAATAACTACAACTCTACAGTTTAAGACAACAGAAATGTATTCTCTCATGGTTCTGGAATCTAGAATTAGTATCACTGGCTGAAATTAAGTTGTTAGCAGGACCACACTCCAGCAGATGCTTCAGGGGAGCACCTATTCCTTGCCTTTTCCAGCTTTTGGTGACTATTGCATTCCTTGGTTTATAGCCACATCACTCCCATTCTGCCTCTAAGGTCACATTTCCTGTTCCCTTCTTGTCTGTTTGGATCAAATTTAACTGCCTCTCTATTTTATTGATTGATTTTCTATAGTTTTTTTAAAAATAAATTCCTACACGAGAGGGGGTGTCCCTCAGGCCAGCCTGCACCCTCTCCAATCTGGAACCCCTTGAGGAATGTCTGACTACCCGTTTAAAAAAAGTCTTTATTATTGAAAGTATTACAGATGACCCTTTTTCCCTCCATAGACCCCTTCTAGCTCAAACCTGCCCCCTGACCCCAGGACTTCACCACACTGTAGTCTGTGTCCATGGGTTATGCATATATGCATATACATTCTTTGGTTAATTTCTTCTTACTCACCCAACCTGCTCATCCTATCTAATAAAAGAGTAATATGCAAATTGACCATCACTCCAAGGTTCAAGATGGTCACCCCCATGTGGCCAAAGATGGCTACCCCATGAGGACACAAGATGTACACCACCAGATGGCTGGTAGGGGAGGGCAATTGTGGGCAGTTGGGGGTGACCAGGCCAGCAGAGGAGGGCAGTTGGGGGAGGCCAGGCCAGCAGGGGAGGGCAGTTGTAGGGGGAACCCAGGCCAGCAGGGGATGGCTTTTAGGGGTGATTGGGCCAACAGGAGATGGCTTTTAGGGATGACCAGGCCAGCAGGGGAAGGCAGTTGGGGGCAACCTGGCCTGTAGGGGAGGGCAGTTAGGGACAATCGGTCTGGCCGTAGAGCAGTTAGGTATCGATTAGGCTGGCAGTGGAGTTTTTAGGGTGGTGATCAGGTTGGCAGGCAGAAGCAGTTAGGGGGGCGGTCATACAGAAGGAGGCTAGTGATTGGGAGTCAGCAGTCCTGGATTGTGAAAGGGATGTCCGATCGCCTGTTTAGGCCTGATAGCGATGGGATCGGGCCTAAACAGGTGGTCAGACATTCTCAAGGGGTTCCAGACTGGAGAAGGTGCAGGCTGGGCTGAGAAACACCCCTCGCCGCCCCCCCTCCCCCGAATTTCATGCACCGGGCCTCTAGTCTCTCTTATAAGGACACTTATAAATATATTTAGATCCCACCCAGGAAAATCTTGCCATCTCATTCTTCCCATCTCTTAACTCAGTCCCATCTGCAAAGGGTTTTCTCCCCCCCATCCCCAAATAATACAGGTTCCAGTGATTAATCAGGATCTCATATCTTTGGAGACCATTATTCAAGCTACTACAAAAAAATGAAGCTTTCTATTCCAATTACATTGCTCTTTTTCTTGTCACGTCAAAGCACATATGGTTTTTCCTACACATTTGCACATTAAATATATTATTTACTGAAAAAAAGACTGAATATTGCTGTTACATAAGACACTGTTGTCATTCAAAACCTTGGGTTTCCTCTTCTTCATGGTTATTGTTCTGTCTCTCCAGTACAAGAGTAAAGATTTTGAGCACATGATCTTTATGCACATTATGCCATATATCATGGACCTGAGAATTTCCCTCAGAATTCCAGTTTAAAATATCCAGTCCTGTTGTTAAGCAGTGTATCCATTAAAGGCTACATTTTTATTCAGAAAGTGTGATTGCCATATTTAGACCATCTGACAGATAGGCCTTTTAAAATATCTTTTCAAGATAATAATGGCATTTCATATTTTTAAGCAAGTTCACTACATCTCACTTCTATTTTTCAGTTTGTGAAAGGAAGTAAAAAAGTAATCAATGAAGCTGTTAAGAGTGAAACACAAAGTCTGTTTCACAACATAAAATTATGTTATGATGATGCACTGACTCTAATAAAAAGGCACTGATGTAGAAAAAATCTATCACATTAAAATTTTATTTCTATGGTCTCATTAGATGCTGGCATCTGTCCTCAAATGATATATTTTTCATCTTAGTATCTTTTTAAAAATGTTTTTATTGTTTGATGACAACTAAAACATATTAAAAACATGGTAAATGAAGTAATAATTACTCCTTGTCTGACTGTCTTCATAAATTCCACCATCATATAAAAATGACAGGACAGGATCATACATGCAGTAGGTAAGGAAATGCTAAATTCTAATAGACACATATCTGCTAGTAATTATTGATTTTCTTTTGAGAGAAAGGAAGGGAGAGGGAGAGAGAGAGAAGCATCAATCCACTGCCTCCTATACTCCCACTATTGGGGATTGAGCCTGCAACCCAGGGATATGCCCTGACCAGGAATCGAACCACCACTGACCTTTTGGTTCCTGGGATGATGCTCACTCAACTGAGCCACATCAGCCAGCACCGTCTTAGTATCCTTAGTATCTCTTAGCTCTGAACCATAGACATATAGCTTTTGTGTGAGAGAGGTTAGAGTTACCCTTATATGTTATGAAGAATGGAACTATAACTGCAACACAATGGGATAAGTTAAATTTTATTTCTACATTACAAACTTAAAAGATTATGTTTTCATTTTGCTTTTTGAATATTACAAACCAAAGGGTCAATCGTGAAGCCAGTTTAGAGCAATGTCCCTAGATGTGGGTGGTGAAGTATAGAAGAAAATGAAAAATAAGCAGACCGTATATAACCATGGGGGAGAAACACATACCCAGCAAATAGTATTCATTTACTCATGAAACAATACAGAGGCTGTACAATATTCAGAGACTTCTTAAGGGTGTAGTTTGGCGACCTAACCACATGCACACAAATCACGTTGTAACTCTTTATTAATTTTATGACCTTGAGAAAGTTATTTAATGTTGGCCACCAAGGTATTTTCTTATATGTAAAAAAGGATTATAGTTTCTAGTATCTCAAAATTTTGAAGGTTAAATCAGGTCAACTGAACAAAGCACTTAGAAATTGTACCTACTAGATATTCAATAATGTGAGTTACTGATTTTCCAGATGAGAATTGGATATAAAATAGTATAGGAGAAAATAGTTTGATGAATTTAACATAAATAGGTCATACTTCTGTACATGCCCAATACAAGTTTGTCTCTTAATATAAATCAGAGTTTCTTTTCAACCCCCACACCAGCCCTCAAATCCCTCATGTCAAACCTAATCATTGCTTTAAACCTCTACTCCTAAAATGTGAGTTCTAATTTTAGACCATTTTGTTGTCTTTGAATTAAACCATTGATCCCTCAAAGCATACCATTATTTTCATTTTCTAAGGGGACTCAGTTCCTTAAAACAAAGTCTCCTAATCCAATGGAAACTGCTGGTTATGGTTCGTAAAAGCAGTAACACAAATTACATGATTATAACAGAGGTGGCAGAATCAAGCAAACATCTTTGAGTTGAATTAATTTCAGGTCATTCTAAGTCTCTGGAGAAATTTTAGTTACAATGATCCACCCCCCATTGGACAGAAATTTCATTTCTCTCTCTCTCAATAAAAAGGAAAATCAGTAACTCAATAATGTGAGTTACTGATTTTCCAGATGAGAAGTGGATATAAAACAACACAGGAGAAAATAGTTGGATGAATTTAACATGAATAGGTCATACTTCTGTACATGCCCAATACAAGTTTTTCATTTGTAAATTATAAAAGTGTGTGTGTGTGTGGTATTTTTCTTGGTGATTTGGTGATGGTTTTCTCATTTAGGAAGGCTGGTCCTAGCTAAATGTTGAGGTTGGCAAAATTTAAGTTAACTTTTAGACATTTTCTTCCCTTGGACGTTCGCACTTCCCAAAATATTTCACTGTCCTCTTATTCCTTGAGGAAAATTTGCTCAACTTTTAATTTACTTACATTTCTTTTTTCTATAGACTGCATCTCTATAGACAGAGACTATATTGTGTTCCTTCTTACATTACTCTACATTCTTCTCCTTATTCATTCTTTCATTCAACAAATATTAAGTGGGCCCAATAATATCTCAGACATTGTGGTAGGCACTAGGAATACCACAGTAAACAAAACGGGGGCTTGGATTTTTTTTTTGAAAAGGAGCAATTTACCAACTTATTATGTTAAAAAATAACACAATATTCAGTGATAGAATATTTTATCTTTTTTTCTTGTTTTATTCTATTGCCTTTGAGTATTTATCCACTTAAATGTCAGACAATGAAGAATAGATACATAGATGTTTTCTTAGCTTTTGGCATCCTTTAAAATGTATTTCTGTTTTTAATATGTATTAGTTGTCATCCAGCAACTATTAATTACTCTTTTTTGAAGCAGCCTGCCCTGTTACATGGAGTAAATACAAATTGAGCTGATAATTTTTTCATGGCACTGTGATGAGAGTAGAGATGAAATTCATAAATAACATTTTTGTTAAAAACAATTATAAGTAGATCTCAGTATATTAAAAAATGTTCTAATGAACTTTGTGAGGTTATGGTAGTTAGAATGTTTAAACTTTTGTCCCCCACATCTATTTGTATCACACTGACAGAAAGGAAAAACTCCATGTGTATAGCTGAAGTTTCAGAATAAGATACTGTTTACATGAAAAGAAAGCCTACCAATTAGTAGTGTTAAAAGACCTTGGGGATTAGGAGAGGATATGGGCAGCTGGTGTATGTCTCTACCTAATCTAAACCCAACTTCTAATGATCATATGTGCCCTTTCCTACATTCCTAGAATTTGGCACAGGAGAGAGGAGTGTGTGTGTGTGTGTGTGTGTATGTGTGTGTGTGTGTGTGTGTGTGTTTACTTTGTATATCCCGTTGGGCACAGGACAGGATCATACATGCAGTGAGTAAGGGAATGCTAAATTCTAATAGACTCAGAACGAAGTCATTTTTATATGATGGTGGAATTTATGAAGACAGACAAGGAGTAATTATCACTTCATTTACCAGTTGACACATATTTACTAATAATTAGTATAAGACAATATATACGCAAGACTTTAAGAATGTGAAGTCAAATGAAACAGAATTCCTGAGTTAGAGGTACCCACTGTGTGACACAGACACAAAAATTCTAGCACATTGTGGGAATACCAAAATTTGGGTAGGTATAAAGGAGTGTTGAAACTGAAGGGGTCATGGACCTGGATAAGTTAGAAAGTCAGGAGACACTTGATTTATATCTAGAGAGATTTTTAAGTTGTCAAGCAAGCCCAGGATAGATGAGTCTAATTTATGGGGAAGTGGCAGGCACTGAGGCAGGGAAGTTAGATGAAGGCCAGGTAGTCATGGGTATGCATGATGTGTGAACTTCAGAGTTCATTCTTCATGTAATGAGGAGCTATTGGTAGTTTTAAGATGTAACATCATCTTAAGATACCAGCAGCAGCCAGTTTTGAGAATGGGCTGGAGGCAAGGAGATTGGAGGCAGCATAAAGCTATCAGAAGATACATACTAGTGAGGAGAAGACCAGGTCTGCCTGACAAGGGAGAAAGACAAGAAAGGGAAGGAGAGATTTAAGATTTTTTTCAAGGTACATTTGAAATTTTTTATTAATTATGTTGTAGTAAAAGGAGAGATGAAAAATGAGTAAGAAGAAGGCATCTGGGATAATTCCAAATCCTAAAAAATTTCCATGTTATGCTATGTTGTTCAAGTGGAAATGTATCTGATTAAGGTTGATGTTCCTAATGAAAATCTAATAATGCAGCCAACAGTTAATTATTGAACACCTGTTTATTTCTGTTATGTGTTGAACACTCATTTTTCCTTAAGAATTCAATGATAACTAGCATTATTGACTACTAGTTTGTGTTAGGTATGGTGCTAAGCATTCGGACATTATCATCCTCATTCACCTTGGAATGTATGTATAACAGCAAGCATTTTACAGATGAGGATGCTGAGGCTTTGAATCATTAGTTTCCTGTATAACTTGCTAACTTGTAAGAGGTTTATTGTAGAACAAAAATTGGGCATTTCTGATTCTACAACTCCACTCTTTGCATTAGCTTACTTGGCGTCTGTATTTCAGAATTTCATATTCCCTGCATTTTTAGGATTTTGAAAATAAAAAATATTTCTAATTGGTCATTATGAAGTACATAATACCCCTGAATTTCTTTAATTTTATTCTGTGGACCTTTAACTCTCCTTAGAATTAATCCTGTCAAAAGCTTTGTCTTACAAGTGTAGAGCAAGGGAACTACACCCCTGCCTGTCTTTTATTAGCTAGGTGCCTTCACTTTGATTCTCTCAGCATCATTTGCTCACTTATCAAATGAAGGTAATAGTTGTATTTTGTAGAACTGTTGTGAAGTTTATATAAGATAATGACTGTGAAATGATTAGTGTAGTAGTATCTCACATATAGAAAACATTAAAAGGTGATAGTCATTATGAATATAATTTTTTAGTCACCTAAGCATGATGTGCTTTATAATTAGGGTCCATGGATATCCTTCTAGCCATATTTCTACCCTCTCCCAAGCACACTTTTCTACCTGGAATAGCCAAAACCTATCTTCAAATTCTCCATCATCTCTTTCTCTAGAATAGTATTTGACAAGCTCTTTTTTTTTGTAAAGAGCCAGATAATAATTATTTTAGACTTTTTGAGGTCATTGTACCAGGAAAGCAGCCAGAGGCAGTGCTTAAAAGAATAATTGTTGCTGTGTTCCAATAAAACTTTTTTACAAAAGTAATTGTCCGAGTTTGACCTGCAGGCATAGTTTGTCAATCTTTTTTCTAGAAAGTTCTCTTGAAGCTCCCAGTTGGAGGTGAGTACCCTTCTGGTGGACCTTTACCTACTCATTTACCTATAACCAAGTACTCTGCACTCCAGAAATTGAGTCTTCCTCACAAGTCTGAGAACTTTGAGAGCAGGATTTACTGATTATCTTTTAGGAATTTTTATACCTTTTCAGGGGTAGAGAAGGATCATTAATGTTTCTTGAGTGAAAGGATGAATTTCATTAACAGGATGCTATGCACTGGCTTTTTTATTCCATTGCTCTTTAAAAATCTGGCCTAAACTGATAAGATTAGTGGAAGGTTCAAATTGAGGCCAAACAGCATGGATCATAGCTGGGAAAGGTGTGGTCTCTCTGCCTTGCAGATAACACAAAATAGGCATCTACAAATTCTTTTTAGTTTGCTTTTAAATAAGTATTTTCCCTACAAAAGAGTACAACTTTAAAAGGCCATTGAAGTGAAGCAGATATAAACTGTTCTTTCATGTCTTAGAAATGAAGTGATTCAGTTAAGTTCAATCTTAATAATTTTGTGATGTGGGGAAAATAATTTGGGAAGGGGACATGATTAATTGTGTGCTTTGAAAATGCCTGCTAACAGATTATTGAAACAGGAAATACCACAGACCTGTGATACATTCATATAAGATTTAAGTGCATCTTCCGCATAGCTGAGTAGGGAGGAGGTTGAAGATAAGGGTTGCCAAAATTACCAAGAAAGAATTGATCTGGAGGAGATGGCAAACCATAGGACAAGAAATCCAATTCAAGACATCTTCAGTTTCAAGATATTGTGTGGACTTATTTTGACTGTAAAGCAACAAGGTTTTATAGCATCCTATCACATTTTTGTTGTCTCAACACAGAAAAATGAATCATATCTAAAATAGCTTTGGATTTAAATTTATTTTGGTATATGCGAGCAGCAAATTGCTAGGCTATGTTGGCTCACATGCTGATTCTAATTTATGATAAGGAATTGATGAAAATTTGTTCATCAAATGGTTCTGATATGTAGACCAGCCATCACTTTGCTGCTTATGCACTGATTATATGTGTGGTTCCTTTTTATAACTGTCTTTCCTCTAGTAACACATGAGAGTGATCTAGTGGATAATATTAACTTTTAAGGTTTTAACCAACAAACACTTTACTGTGATGCTGTGTGTAATATTGAACAGATTTTAGGGCATCAAGAATCACAGTAATATTATGATCAGATAATTTCAGAAAGGCATTCCATTCTTTTTTATTTTTAATGAATTTTTATTGTTGAAAGTATTACAGATATCCCCCCCTGTTCTGCCCCCTTATTTCCCCATTGACTCACTACACTCACACCCACCCCTCCCAGGCCTTCCCCACACTATTGTCTGTTTCTGTGAGCTATGTATATATTCATGTAAGTTGCCCTTTTCCTCCACCTTTCTATCCCTCAGAGATTTCTCAGTCTGTTCCATGCTTCTATGTCTCTGGATCTCTTTTGTTCACCCATTCATTTTATTCATTAGATTCCACATATGAATGAGATTATATGATACTTATCTTTCTCTAACTGGCTTATTGCACTTAACATTATACTTTCCGGGTCCTTCTATCAATGACACTGTAACATATTTCAGAGAAAGAGGTAGACTTGAGTTCTTTTAAAGGACAAATTGCATTTTCTCTTGAAATTATTTCTCAATTTTGGTTTTATAGTCATCCAGGAGAAACTTTATTGCGAATTAGAGAAAAATAATCTGTGGACAGACAGATCATACATAATTAGTAAGGCTGGGATATCTGAGGACAATATAGGCACCAACGAAGTATAATTTTCTCAAACTGGTGAGTCTCCTGGAAAATCCAAAATTAGGTCAGATACCAACACAGGGAAAATATCTTCACATTTAAATTGAGAAGCCTGGGTTTAATGTATCTTTATAAATTATATATAAATATACAAATTAAATATAAATATAACCTTTAAACAGTATATGTGCATATAAGAAAATTTGAAGACCACTATAAACATTTTGAAAAGGAAGCTAAAAATTATGACCTCAAAGAGGAACTTTCCCCCAAAATATATTTTCTATAGTTGAAATCATACAATGTATATAATTTAGTTTCCTTATTTTTTTCACTTAAAATAATGAAAAAATTATTTTATATAGTAAACTTCTTATAATAAACATTTATATTGCAACAATATGAGGATATTTAATATTTTATTGAGTCCACTGCAGTACATTCTTCTATGATCAGTTCTATGTAAGTTCTAATAATTGAATGAGTAGACATCATTGATTTTCTTATCTTTTAGCAATGATTCCTAATTTTAATTTCTCAAATCCTACCTATTTTTGAGGGTCTACGGAGATCAACAGACTCCCTCAGAGAAAGGGCTATATGCACTTACAGAACATTTCCAGGTAGGCTGAAGACTAAGGATTTCTTAATAAAGTAGAAACCTTGGGTTATGAACTTCTATTTTTTTAGCATAAACTTACTCTCAAATATGGGAAAAGTTAGGGGAGGATGTAATAGTTGTGTTGAAATGTCTGTCACTTGTTGGTCTCAGTGGAACTCAATGATATGCACCTGCTGTGTGTAGAATATTGCATGTTCGGCACCCTGAGGCTCTCTAGACCAGAGTGGTATTCCAGGCCCAGTACCAGATGCTGTTTATTGACTGATCTGGCTGCGTAGAGTTAGAGAGAGTTGATGAGTCTCTAGGTTATTAAGTAGGCAGAACTATGATATCCACATTTTCAGAGGCTAGGACTAAGTTTACCTTTCTCTGGCACTGCTGGCTTGCTGCACAAGGAAGTATCCTGAAATTCACTGGTGAGTTTTCACATTTCCTTCAGATGCTTTCTCATTCTGTTTGATAGTGCATCCTCAGGTTAAGCTCTCCTGCAACATTTCCCTCACAAGCTCCCATAAGAAGAAATACATAGCAGTATTTCTTTTTTATGTCTTGCCCCATTACTATCTCATTTATTTTATGCTTTGTTTTTTTTTACCATTTTTTTAAATTAAATCTTTATTATTCAGATTATTACATTTGTTTCTCTTTTTTCCCCTCCATAGCACCCCTCCACCCAGCTCCCACCCTCCCTCTGCCCTTAGCTCCCTCCCATTGATCTCATCCATAGGTGTATGATTTTTGTCCAGTCTCTCCCTGTATACCCTTCACCCCTTTCCCCCTAAGAATTAACAGTCCACTCCCTTT
>PVJN01052433.1:0-14100 GCA_004026805.1 Lasiurus borealis | reverse complement strand
CTCCCAGCCCCCCAGCCCCCTGTTCCCTGCTCCCTGCTCCCTGCCCCAGCCTAAGCCTTGTTCCCAGCCAGCACGTGGATTCTGAGGAGGAACACCTCCTGTAGACGATGACCGGAACCCGGCCGCTCTGTAGGAAAACCCTGCTCATGGGCAGGACTGTAAATGCTAAACACCTTTCCTTTCTTTCCTTTTTTTCGAAACACCAGTTTTCTCTCTATTCCCGAGTGCCGGCCCCAGCCTGTCCCAGCAACGAGCTGGTCCCGGGAAGGCCTTTCCCCAGCGCTGGGCACGGCTCTCCGGGGTTCCCCCCGCACAGAGCGGCCGCCCTCCTTCGCCTGCGATGCCCCGAGAGGCAGGCACCTCGCTGGGCCCCCATCACGTGTAGCATGGCTGAGGGCCTCGGCGTGGACCGTCCTCGGGCGCCGAGCTGACCGCTCTCCTTCCCCCGCAGGTGCGCCGCTTCAGCACGTCCGCGGCCCGGCCCTTCGCCAAGCTCGTGCGGGTAGGTCCGCAGCCCCTTGGTCCCGTGAACAGCCGCTGGGAGGCCTGGCCACGGGCACTGATGTGGGTTCAGAACGGGCGGGGGCAGGGGCCAGGGAACGAATCGTGTCCGATGCCAGCTGTGCGGCAGGCACCCACGTAACCTTTCACCTGGAGGACCCCTGCACCCCGGAACCAGGGCGGGGAGTCGCTGGCCTGCCCCCTTCACAAGAGGAGATGGAGACCCCGGGAGGACTTGTCCCAGGTCCCTCACTTGGTCCTGGGCCTGCCCTGACCCAGCCCTCATTCAGAGCCGAGCTCTCCTCTGCGGCCGCCCGGCACCGCGTGGGGGTAGGGGGAATGGGGTGGGGGGATGCAGTGGTACACGGAGAGCAGGTGCAGAGGAAGCCTGCAGTGCATTGTGAGAAGCGGGTCCAGCCGCAGGCACACAGTCCGTGGCTAACGGGCTCCCTGGCACGGAGGCCCCGTAAGAGACACGCGGTCCTGTGACGTGCACAGAGTGTGCTTTCCGTGTTCCACGAAACCTGCTTCCGTGGCGCTCACATGTTCAGAACTGCCTGATTGAGGTTAAAACCTCCATCCTTGAAACTGAATTTTATTTGAGGGGAGCCAGCCCACCTCCTAATGAATGG
The DNA here is from genome assembly GCA_004026805.1 of Lasiurus borealis. Taxonomy (NCBI): domain Eukaryota; kingdom Metazoa; phylum Chordata; class Mammalia; order Chiroptera; family Vespertilionidae; genus Lasiurus; species Lasiurus borealis. The sequence goes on along the minus strand of PVJN01052433.1, from coordinate 12,967 downwards.
ACCTGATTCTGGGCGGGGAGGCTGAGGGGGGGGAGGGCGGACACTCTTTCCTGAGGCCCCGTTCTACGGGAGGAGCAGGGTTCAGAGATCCACCGCCCGGGAAAGACTTCAGTTTCCGGAGAGCTCTCTGGCCACATAGTAAACTCGAATGCTACAAGCGATGTCTGTTTAAAGCTACAGCTATTTAATCCTGCTACTGACAGTGGAATATTAACTCACTTTCCTCCGCGTCCCTGCCCGCCTCCTTTAAAGCCACCCGTCCAGGTGTACGGCGTGGAGGGCCGCTATGCCACCGCCCTGTATTCTGCCGCCGCCAAGCAGAACAAGCTGGATCAAGTGGAGAAGGAGCTGGCGAGAGTCGCGGTAAGTGGCCTTCCTGCCCGTCCCTACCTCCCAACGAGAGACTGGCTGGGGGGGGGGCGGGGGTTGGCTAAAACCAGAGTCGCTGGAGCGCAGGAGCCCGGGCCTTAGGCTCTCGGTGAGAGAAAAGCGGGTGCTACACACAGGGCACCCCCAACGGCCCGTGGGCAGCCCCGATTCCGGAACGCTGTCCCGGGTGGAACTGGCAGTGGCTGGGGAACAGGTGTGCTGGGGCCACCGCGTGGCGGTTTCCCATTGGATGGCAGCGAATCAGGGACAGGACCCCGGCGGGCGCCCGGGAGAAGCTGCTGACGCAGGAACGGAGGGCGGCAGGCGGGGGTGTGACAGGTGGAAGCAGCATCGGTCACGGGATCCACACGCGTGGATTCACACAGCGCAGACAGAGGGCTCGCTCCGGGCCTGCTCTCCTGTGTCCCGCCTGCTCTCCCTCCCGGACAGGGAGGTCGCTCCAACCCACCGCCCCCCCGAGCTGGCTGGCTCTCCACTCTGAGACGCAGCACGGGGTCGGCCAGGGTGGCACCGTCTAGGCCTGCACCTGCGGCTGGCACGGCTAGCGTCCTCTCCGTACGTGAAAAACGACAGCAGTCCCCCTATTAATACGTTAAATACGCAGTGAACTGGATCTTTGGGGCTTACCTTTTTACTGTCTGTCGAAAAGCAAAAGTTAATTTTAAGAAATTTCCAAAAGTGTCTACATTTTTTTCAAGAAATAGTGTCTCCTATGGGAAATCCTGGGGTGGTGTATTCAAAAGGAAGAGAAAATTATTGATTGTAAACTGTTCTTTGTGCTTTGAGAGTGCGAGTCTAATTCCCCCCCCCTCAGCCTCCCCCAGAATCAGGTCCATGATTCATAAGACGTATGTGGTCCTTACCGGCGTGGCTCAGTGGATAGAACATCAGCCTTTGGACCCAAGGGGGGTCCCGGGTTCGATTCCGGTCAAGGGCATGCACCTTGGTTGCAGGCACATCCCCAGTAGGGGGCGTGCAGGAGGTGGCCGATAGATGTTTCTCTCTCATCCATGTTTCTGACTCTCTGTCCCTCTCCCCTCCTCTGTAAAAATTCAATAAAATATATTTTAAAAAAAATATGTGTATGGCAGCTGGGATTGTTTATGCTCTAAAGAACTTAAATTCTTTTTTGGCACTTCTAGCAAATCCTGAAGGAACCCAAGATGGCTGCCTCGATTTTGAACCCCTTTATGAAGCGTTCCGTCAAAGTGAAAAGCCTGAACGACATGACCAGCCGAGAGAAGTTTTCTCCCCTCACGGCCAACCTGATGAGTAAGTATAGATCCTTCTTCCCGTCTCTCAGACCCGCTGTCGGGGTGCGGGCCAGGGGCAGCGCATGGGCGCCAGCTGCCCGTGACGGTCCCCTCACCCAGCCTGTGCTTGGCTCCCCCCTGTGAACCCTCTGGGGGTGCAGGTTGGAGGGCCACTGGCTGCAGAGGCTGAGATGTAGGAATGTCCAATCTCAGTCTCTCAACCACGGGGCCTCCGGTGGGATTCCCGCCAACCGAATGGCCGGTGGCCTGGCCGTCCCTCGGTCCTTGGAGAAATTTGCACCCTCCGGTTCATCAGATTGCTTTCATGGGCAACTCCGAATGCAAGGTCCAAAGGATGTTTTTCGTGCACCATTTTTTAATAGACACAGTGTTAATTTGTGGGTTTATCACCGACTGTTAAGTTTGTGACTTCCATTGCAAGCTGTGATCAGAATATTCAAAGAAGAACAGAATATTCAATCAGAACATTCAAACAAGAGCTAACAGCTCTCCTTCTCCAACTATTCCAAAAACCCAAGAGGAGTGAAGAGTCCCCAGATCACTTACGGGGCCAGCATTATCCTGATTCCAAAACCAGACAAAGACACGCAGAGAAAACAGAGTATAGGCCAATATCTCTGATGAACACCGGTGCTCGAATCCTCAGCAACGTGTTAGCAAATCAGATCTCCAGCGATACATTTAAAAGGTCATACGCCATGGTTAAGTGGGATGTGTTCCAGGGATGCAGGCTGGTACAATACATGCAAATAAATTAACGTGAGGCCGCACATAAACCAGAGGAGGCATAAAAGTCGGCACCATTTATGATCAAAACTCAGCACAGTGGGGACAGAGGGAACAAACTCAATATCAGAGGCCGAGCTGAAAGCATTGCCCTTAACGTCAGGAGCAAGATGGTGCAGCTTTCACCTCTTACCCAGCACAGCGCCGGAGGCTGCCGCCACAGTCACACACACACAAACAGGCGTCCAACTGGAAACTAAAAAGGAAAAATAGTATTTGTAGATGGCATGATACCATATAGAGAGAGAACCCTAAAAATCCCACCAAAAAACAACTAGAACTGATAACTTAGTAAGGTAGCAGAATACAAAATATCCAAAAATGATTTGCATATTTATACACCAATAATGAACTATCAGAAAGGCAAACTAAGAAAATAAGCCCATTTGCAGTCACATTAAAAAAAAAAAAAACACTAGAAATAAATTTAACCAAAGATGTACAACACCTATACTTAGAAAATTATAAGACACCAAAGAAAGAATTGAAGATACAAGTAGATCGTATACCATGCTCATGAATAGGAAGAATTAATATCATTAAAATGTCCATTCTAGCCAAAGCAATGTATAGATTCAACACAGGTCCTATTGCGGTGCCAGTGGTAGATTCACAGAACCAGAACAAATATTCCAAAATTCCTTATGGAACCACAAAGACCCTGAATAAGCAAACAGCCTGGCACAAATATATATATTTGAGGCCCAGTGCATGAATCCGTGCATGGGTGGGGTCTACCCAGCCTGGCCAGGGGGAGGGGACAGGGGTGGTTGGCCAGCCTGCCTGCTGGTCGAACTCCTGGTCGAGGGGGTAATTTGCATATTAGCCTTTTATTATGTAGGACATACACTGAGTGGCCAGATTATTATGCTTTCAGAGATCATCATCATCTGGCCACTCTGTATTTTTTGGGACAAGAGAAATAAAAAGTGGGACTGCATCAAACTAAAACATTTTTGCACAGCAAAGAAACCATCAACAAAAGTAAAAGACAACCCACTGAATAGGAGAACATACTAGTGATACATCCGACGGGTTGGTATCAAAATGTATAAAGCACGAATGCAATTCGACACCAGAACGCAACCCAGTTTAAAAAGCGGGCAAGGACCTGAATGGACACCTCTCCACAGAGCGCAGGAGGGGGCAAAGGCCCGGGAGAAGATGCTCACACACTCAGCAGAGGGTCAGGGCAGGTTAAAACTGGGGCGTCAGCTCACACCTGACCCAGTGCCTGCACCGGTCAGCGAGCGAGCTGGTGCGGGGGCAGAGGAAAGGGATCCGCGCGCACTGTTGGGGATGCAGACGGTGCAGCCCTGGGAAACGGAAAAGTAAAGGTGGGACTGCCTGTGTCTCTGGCACTGTGTCCGAGGAAACCGAGACACTAATGTGGAAGCTTCTTCACAGCAGTGTGCGGGCAGCAGCCACGCCAAGGTCTGGCAGCAGCCCAGTGCCGGCAGTGGTGAATGCGGGAAATGCTGGGTGCGGGCACCGGGAATCTTCCCCGGCTTTAAAAAAGGAACTCCTCCCCGGGCCACAGCCAGGAGGGACTGAGAGCAGTGTGCTGAGGGCACTGAGCCCGTTGGAGAAGGACAAATGGAATCTAATGAACAAGACAGACTCACCAAAGAAATAGAGACAGACTCAGAGACGGAGAACAGACTGACAGCTGTCAGAGGGGAGGGGGCTGGGGAGAAAGGTGAAGGGATTAAGCGAGTACCTATCTGTTTGTGTTTGTATATTACACACCCCTTACTGATTGCAATGCCTGCTGGTGCATTCTTATTAAAGGAAACAAACTAACATTGAAAACAATTACATCAGCGCCATTCACATTCTTAAAGAGTATTAAATACAATATTTTTAGAATATATTTTTGTTGGTTTCAGAGAAGAAGAGAGAGGGAGAGAGAGAAACATCAATGATGAGAGAGAGTCATTGATTGGCTGCCTCCTGCATGCCCCCTACTGGGGATTGAGCCTGCAACCAGGCATGTACGCTTGACCAGAATAGAACCCGGGCCTCTCAGTCCGCAGGCCGACACTATCCACTGAGCCAACCCAGCTAGGCCAACTATAGTGTTTTCAGGCCACAAGTGATGCTTTGGAGGGGACTGTCATCCCATGGATGGCCATTTTAGTGTCCAGTGACTGATCCACCCTCACTTCCAGATTTGCTCGCTGAAAACGGCCGCCTGACCAGCACCCCCGCCGTCATCTCTGCCTTTTCCACCATGATGAGCGTCCACCGGGGAGAGGTCCCGTGCACGGTGACCACGGCGTCGGTGAGTGAGGGCCGTGGCTGCGCCGGCCTGGCGTTTCGGGCCTCGCGTTTGGTAGGGAAAGGACCTGTCCCTGGAGTTGGCTCGGTCCCGCCGGCTGCCGGGAGCCTGCGCTCTGGAGCGGCCGGTGCCCCTCCACGCCCCCCTGACCGGCGGCCGTTCCCGCGGCTGGAGACGGGCTGAGGGGGCTGGGTTTGTGCTCCGATCCAGTCTGGGAGTGAAGGGGAGAGAGTGGGCGCACAGGCCCCTTCCTCTGGCGGACTGGGTGGCGAGGGCTGTGATTGCCCCTTCCCTGCCCCCTTTCATGTCCGGCCCTTTGTAATCGCTGTCCCCGGCCCGTGCGAGCGGAAGAACGCTGCTCTCCGTGCGCCGGCCAGGAACCAGCCAGGCGGTTGGGTGCTGGTCACAGCGGAGCCTGGGTTTGACCGCAGGCCTCTCGGCAGCCCGTGCTCCTTCGGCGTCCCCCCTCACCCCCCCCCCCCCCCAGTCATTGTCTTGTCTCGAGTCCGTCGTTCCCGTCAGTGCGGGAAGCCGTGTGCGGGTGTGCTCGGAGCCTCAGCACCGGCCTCCTGGGCCAGTCCTAGCCCGTACGGCGCTCCGCGTCTCCGCCGAGCGGGTCAGGGACATTCCGTTCCATGTCACTCATTGATTGACCTCAGAGACGGGGAGAGCATCGATTTGAGGTTCCACTTTTTCATGCCTTCCGTGGTTGGTCCTGCGTGTGCCCTGACCGCGGATCGAACCCGCAACCTTGGCGTAGCCAACACTGCGCCCACCTGGCCGGCCAGGTTCAGGGACGTGTACCAGCTCGAGGGCCCCCTGTCCCACGGCCAGGCCCGGGCAGGCCGCTCCCTCTTTAGAAACACCCGCTTTGGCTTGTGGCTGCGACATCGGCTTTAGAAATCCTCTGACTGCAGTGGCGCTGGGCCTCCCTCCCCGGGCCGTGCACACGTGGAGCGCGTCTCACACGTGAAGCAGGTGTCTCAGCCACTGTGAGCCTCCCTTCTCACACACGTGAAGTGGGACTAATGGCTGCTGGCCTCCCGGGGCGATGCGGCCTCCCGGGGGGATACAGGGTGATGCAGGGCGGTGGGGCTTCCTGGGCGGTGGGGCCTCCTGGGGGGATACGGGGCGATGCAGGACGGTGGGGAAGTGTCCGTCCTGCTTGGTCTGGGCGTAAAGAGGGTTGCGTTCCTTCCAGGCGTTAGATGAAGCCTCCCTCTCCGAGTTGAAGACGGTGCTGAACAGCTTCCTGGGGAAGGGCCAGGTGCTGAAGCTGGAGGTGAAGGTAGGTTGGTGACGTGGTGGTTCCCGGCTGTCCCTCCGGTCTGCCTGTGGGGTCTGCCCGTCCTGGGACCTGGCCTTCCCGTGGGAACGGCCGCGGGGGCCCCTCCTGGGTGAGCTCCCGGCTCGGCATCGGCACGCGCGGCCTTGGAAGTGCTTTCTGTCGCTCCACTTGCCGGGCACAGGGTCCGTGTGTTTCAGTCTCCGTCCCGTTTCCCTCCTAGACCGACCCGTCCATCATGGGCGGCATGATCGTGCGCATCGGGGAGAAGTACGTGGACATGTCCGCGAAGACCAAGATCCAGAAGCTGAGCAAGGCCATGCGGGAGGTGTTCTGAGCGGAGGTGCCGGTGGTTCCGTGGTGACCTGAGCCCCCCGGTGGTTCCGTGGTGACCTGAGCCCGCCGGTGGTTCCGTGGTGAAAGTGTGGAGCTGGAACAGCAATAAAGTGCTTCCTGAACAGAACATGCTGTTCCTGTTCTTCACGTGGAAACACGGGCCCTTATTCTTATGCCGGACGCCCTGCGCACGGATCTGTGCACCCGTGGGGTGGGTCCCTAGGCCTGGCTGGTGATCAGGGATGATCCGCTTCCCCACCTCCCACTTACCTCACCTCCTTCCTCCCTCCCTCCCTCAGTGCCTGGCCGCCTGCCGTGTGCCACACCGCCCCCTGGTGGTCAGCGCACATCCCAGCTAGCGGTGGAACTCCTGGTCTCCCAGTGGAACTCCCAAGGGGACAGTTTGCATATTGGCCTTTTATTATGCGGGACTGGAGGCCCCATAATAACTTGTGCACAGTAGGGAGGGTGGGAGTCCCCTCAGCCCAGCCTGCACCCTCTCCAATCAGATCCCTCTCACAATCCTAGACCGCTGGCTCCAAATTGCTTGCCTGCCTGGTCGCCCCTAACTCCACCCCCTTTCCTCCTTGACCCCCACCCCCCACTGGCCTGGTCGTCCCTCACTGCACACACACATGCACACACCCAGCCTGGTTGTAGGCAGCCATCTTGTGAGAGTGTGATGGTCAATTTGCATATTACCTCTGTATTAATAGGATTGTTCTTGCAATATCTCCTTGTATGAAGAGTGACGGCCCTTTGGCAGGAGAACCGTGTGTGTGTGTGTGTCTGTGTGTGTGTGTGTGTGTGTGTAGATTATTAGGAATCTAAGGAAGCTCCTTTCTGTTGGGAAAAATAGTTAGCCTTGGTGAGCCGCATTTTATGCCTGGCTCCCTGGCACCTGTTTCCCTGGCCTTAGCCAGGAACGGGAGGAGGAGGCGGGAATACCTGCAGGCCAGGCTGCTGGTGGTGTTGGGGAGTTTCTGCTCTTAGTGTCCATCTCCAGCGAGGGTCCAGAAAGCAGCTCTCTGGGCGGGGCATGGCACCCCTCCCTGCTGCCTCCCAGGGCCAGATCCCCCATCACTGGCCCAGAGGCTGGGTCTCCCGGAGTGCTGGGTGGTGTCACCCAGTTGTTCTTGTGTGTGTACATATATGTGTGTAGTTGGTATGTGTGTACATATATATATGTGTGTGTGGTATATATATAATGTGTGTTAGTGATTTTGTTGTTAATCCTCACCCATGGATATTTCTTCCATGGAGAGTAGAAGGGAGGGGGAGAAAGAAGCATCAATGTGAGAGAGGCACATCAATGGGTTACATCCTGCACACCCGACCAAGGCCAGGGCTTGAGCCTGCAATGAGCTACGTGCCTTTGACCAGAATCGAACCAGTGACCCTTTGGTCCATGGGCCAGTGATCTAGCCACTGAGCAAACCAGCCAGGGCTGTTTTTTATTGAGAGAAGCATTGATCAGTTTCCTCCTGCATGCACCCCAACAGGAGCACCCCACAACCAGGCACGTGCCCTGACCAGGAATTAAACCGGCGACCTTTCGGTGTATGGGGCGATGCTCAGCCCCCTGAGTCACACGGGCCAGGGGCTCAGCCCGCCCCTGAGCCGCTGCCCGTCCTGCATGTCTACCCGGTGTGAGCCCTGCTCCGGGCGGGGTCTGAGTGAAAAGGCAGCCGTGTTTCCGACAGGTTCTGGCAAAACGGGTGTCTCCACTCCAGAATCTACAGCGGGAAGAGGCTGAGCTAACAGGCATCCCCCGCCAGCAGCCGGGTACCCGGGGCCTTCCCGCCAGTCAAGGCTTCCAGCCAATCATCAGGCTGGGAGCCAAACACAAGGAGGCGGGCCTTTAGGTCTGGGACATGTTACCCTGAAACGGCCTGAGAGGAGCGATGGTGGACCGGGTGCCCGGGTTCTCGGGACTGGCACCACCTGACTGTCAGGGCGCTGACCTCTCTCCCTTCCATAGTCAAGTTTAAAAAATGGAAACAGCACGACAGCTGCCGGTGAGAATGAGTCAAACTACCCATCGTTCTGGTCAGGTTGGCAAAACCTGTGTGTTGTGTTGTGCCAGGACATTTATGGGCAGAATTCTGCCGCACAACACACCAGGCCACGGTGAGCCCTGCCCTCGGAGACGGCCTGGCCCGGGGCGGCCGCCCGCTCCCAGCGGAGGGAGGGGGGACCCCGGGGGAGGAGCCCCTCCGAGACCCACTCCACAGACGCGCGCCCTCACTGCGGGGCCCACAGCCGCTGCCGGAAAGTCCGTGGTCAGCGGTGGCAGCCGTCCCGTGAGGCCGGGACGCGCGGCTGCTCGCTCCCGACGGGCACGCATGGGGCGGAGGCCAGTGACTCGGGGTGTACCAGCTGCTTCCGACTGCGAAGCGCCCCGACTGGAGCCGGGTTCCCACGGGTCACGGCACACGACCCGCTTCCAGAGGCTGGTGCCCGCCTCGTGCTAACAGGTTCGTCAACACCGGTCACCGCAGTGACCTCGCCCCTCGGGCGCCTGAGCCTCCTGAGCCGGGGTGACGGACTGAGTGGGGACAGCGTGCACCCGTCTCCCCGCCTAGCGCCCTCAGCCTGTGATGCCCTCGGGGTGCCCTGCAGCCTCGGACCTCCCCCACGCTTCCCGCGCCCCCGCAGCCCCGGCCCCCACAGCCAAGGAAGATGGGGGCCTGGCGGTGGCCCCGCTGGTGGTCAGCCGGGCCTCTCATTCCCCTTTCCTGCGGGTGCCACCTGTCCCGACCACACCTGGCACCTGGCACCTCAGCTGTGCCACTGGAGCACCGGGCAGAGCCGGTCTTAGCCGATTCCGGGGCCCCTTCCACATGCCCCACCCCCAGCCCCCCCAGCTCAGCCAGGCCGCTGCCCCCAGCCCTCCGGGCTCCAGCCAATAGCAGAGGCCAAACCCCTGGTGGCAGGCCGCTCTGCAGCTCGGACTCTGCACGTCCCTGGGCCCCGACGCCCATCCCAGCGGGGCCAGCACCCCCGCCCCCACCTGGCACCTCATTCCTCCTTGCTGTCACCTGGCCTCCTCCTCACAAACAGCTACACAGTCGGCTGAGGCAGAGGTCGGCAAACCGCGGCTCGCGAGCCACCTGTGGCCCTTTGGCCGCTGGAGCGTGGCTCTTCCACAAAACACCACGTGCGGGCGCACGTACAGCGCGACTGAAACTGCGTGGCCCGTGCGCAGAGGCCGGTTTCCGGCTCCAGAGAAACGTCAGTCGTCGCACTGGTGGTATTGGCTCTGCCGGCTAACGAGTTTGCCGACCGCGGCCCTAAGGTGACACGTGAGGCAGATCCCACGCTGGGGCCTCTGGGTACTTTCCTGGGAGCTGCGAGTCCCCCAACTCAGCCCCCTCCCGCTCAGCGACACAGGGCCGCCCAGGGACAGAGCCCACCCAGTCACCCACCCCCACCCCTACCCCCCACTCCCAACACCGGCGGTACCTGATCAGGGAGCTGAGTCCCAGCTGATGGAGAGGAGGCAGTGGAGCAGAGAGTGGCTGTGGCCCCCCCTGGGCTGGCTGGAACACGGACCCCCCCTCCGGTGGATGCGGGGAGCTGGGGAGCCGCGGCCCCAGGCTGGGGGAAGGCCGCTGAGTTGCGGGCAGAGCCGCGCTGGCCGCCCGCGGGTGCGGCCGGAGGAGAGGAGAGCCGGCTGCGCCGCTCCGTCTCCGCAGCTGAGCCCGTTAGACCACGGCCAGGCCCGCACCTGCGTCCGCCCGGCCACCTGCTCCTGGCGAGGCCTCGCCGCCTCCACGTCCCGCGCCCACAGTTCCTCCCCAGGTGCCCCGGGACCAGCCGTCTGTGTGCGGGAGGCGGGGGGGGTCTTACCACCCAGACCCTCAGAATCACCGAGCCCCCGGGGCTGGCGCCGGGGGAGGGGGGAGTGAGCACGTGCTGCACCCTGAGCCCCCGGGGCGTCAGCGACCAGCACACCCGCCGCCCTTGTCACCACCTTACCCTGCTCCCAGTCAGAACGGGTTAGAGAAATCGGGATTCATCCAGACAATGGGATGCACTGCAGTCCTTACATCTATAAATACATATATATATTCCTCTGCCCACCCAGCACGGCTCATGGCTGAGCGGCAACCTACAAACCAGGAGGTCAGGGTTCGAGTCCCAGTCAGGGCACAGGCCCAGATTGCAGCTCCATTCCCAGTGGGGGGTGTGCAGGAGGCAGCGGGTCCATGATTCTCCCTCATCACTAATGTTTCTCTCTCCCTCTCCCTTCCTCTCTGAGATCAATAAACCATATTTAAAATATATATATATTCTTCAACATATATGTCTATTCTATATATCTACATATACCCCATTATATGTATGTATGTATGTACACACACACACAGATCTGATTTCCAGCACTGAAGATATAAGCGGGATGACTTATGTGCATTGTGTGACTGGGCTGTGCCTGCACAGGGAAGAGCTGGGTGCGTGTTAGCAATTAGATACCACGAGAGACTGTTGCACACCTGCCTGCACGCATACACACACACACAAACACACACATACGGGTACACGCAGGCAGCGAGGCTCAGGAGCGGCAGCTGCTCACGTTTATTTCGGGCGGAGAGCGGCTGCACGTGCTGTGTTCCCCGTGTTTCCCGCTCGCCGCGTGTTCTGCAGGGACAGTCTGACTCCTGTGGCTGGAGGGAAGGGAGTGAATGTTCCAGAACAAGAGAGCGCCTGGTTACGTTGGCAACGCGTTGGCTTCAGCAGTGGTCATTCCGGCGGTGAACCGGGCCTGCTCAGCCGGGGCCTGTCCGTCTCGGAGACAGTGGGCACAGTTCTGTGACGTTCAGTTTATTTTCTAAAACTTCAGTAACCACCACAAAGAGGGCAGGTGATGGGGATGCTTTTCCAAACGGGGTCCGTGTTTAGAATGTGCTCTCGCCGCCGACCCCTGTCCGAGCCGAACGAGGGCGGACGGCCTGGCACGCGTTTGGCGAAATCCACGAAGAATGGAACCGGGCAGAGACAGCGCCACTCACAGGGCCTGAGTGACAGGAGTTCACGGGAAGGTCTGAGGCTGTTTGAGTCCACAGCCTCCTGGGCGGGGGGCAGCCAGGCCGCCCTGCGTGTCTGTGGGACGATCCGCGCCGCCCCCTCCCCGCCCCCCGTTTCTGCTGCTGCACGCCGGACCCGCGGGGTCTCAGCGCACGGAGGACCGGGGCTCGGCCTGCCTCGGGCTGAGGTGTGTGTGAAGGAGGCGAGGGGCGGATGAGGGGGTGGTGGGTGTTTGAAGGTTATTCTCACATCATGTTCCTCCCACCACCACCGCCTTGTCCGCGGCTCGGAGCGGAGGCGGCGGGACAGAAAGACCCCAGAGGAGCCCCGGCCGCGGCTGGCTTGCTCGCTTTATTCGGGGGCTGCGGTCGGGCAGGGCAGGGACCGCCTCCTCCCGGGAGCCCCGGCGCCCACCGACCGGTGAGAGAGGGCACACGGCACAGGCGCCGCCATGGGCGTCGGGAGACCGGACGGTTCGCACAGCAAAGAAACACGGACGGCGAGACGAGCCGCAGCTCCTTCACACGTAGAAAAGAGGCCCAACCATTGGGCCGCCCCGTCCAACGCGAGACACACACACACACACACACACACACACACACACACACACACACAGTTAGTTGCCTGTTGCCCGCAGAGCCGGTGGCCAGAGAGCCGGTGGCCTGCCCTTGCCGACCCTGTGTCCAACCCCTCCCCGTGGGCCACCAGGACCCCCCAGGGTGCTGTGCACCCCGCAGGGCTGGGGCTGTGGGGGGCACGTGGCCAGCGGCCCCGGGACTGTCTGTCACGGGAACCAGGACTCCGTCATGTGCAGCCCGTCTTTTCCTGACGCGGGTGGAGCCCTCCCGCCGCGGGCTGGTCCCCCCCCCACGTTCTGGAACGAAGCCGCGGCCGCCAAGGGGGCTGGGGCTGGGGGGAGCCTGGACCAGGGGGGGGAGGGAGGCCCGAGCTCCGTGCCCTGGGAGCGCCACACACGGACACGGACACGGGACACACGCACACGCTCTCCTACGGCTCCACCCCCGGGAGTCCGGGCCGCTGCATCCACACCGGCAGATGCCGGAGTAAAGCGATGCCAGAAGCTTCTGGAAATGGCGGCCCCGCCCCTCAGGTCCAGGGAGCCCCCGGACTCCAGCTCCGGCCATTCCAGCCCCTGGGAGAGCGGCTGCTCTGGTGTCCACGCGGTTTGGGGCCAGAAACGGTGAAAACCCCAAACCTACCCCCCGACGGCCAGCCACGGGCCCCGCACTTCCAGTGACCCTGTGACCCCGCCTGCTCACCGCTGGCTTTACCCCCACCTCACCAGGCCGCCGGCTTCACCAGGCACCTCTCCCGCCGCCGGGTGAGGCTGGGCCCTGGCCACCACCGAACGGCTCCCAACTGATCGGTCGGTTTAGGCGTTGAGCTTCTTGGGAGGTTGCCCCCCATATTCCTCCCTCCGTGGCCACAGGGACACACACTCCTGATGCCCACAGACGAGGTCTGTGCCCCCAGCAGCCTGGACTTCCCACTCCTTCCTGGGGGAGAGGGGAGGGGATGGGGGAGGGGAAGGTTGGGAAAGGGAGGGGAGGGGAGGGGAAG